>OMLM01004207.1:43466-63073 GCA_900302695.1 Helostoma temminkii | reverse complement strand
AAGAAACAAGTAACCACAACTGTCAACAAACTGTAGCAGAGTAAAAGGTTATACTGTGAGTATAAAGTAGCATAAAATGGTAATAGAATAGTGCAGTATTTGATTGAAGGTACTCAATTACTTTACAACATTGAGTTTAATCAAGGCATGGAGAGAGACTCCTTTGCACTTTTGATTGATTAGTTTACTGCCTCTCAAAAGTTACCCATGTTACTCTACACGCAGTCAGCACTATCTACACAGAAATGAGGGGAAACACTGAGCCATAAATTTTAAGTTTTATTGAAATTTCAAGATCAAAAACCCACTGAATAATTGCATATAGTATCCTTGAGAGTCATATTTCCTGCCTACACAAGATCACTTTGAATCGTAAAACAAATGAGGTGTGGCTGACGGGCAATGATGACTAAGAGGTCAAAGGATTTATAGTGCTCAGAATCAATTCTTCCTTCTCTGATCATTCAGATCACTTCACGCTGTTTATTGCTCTGAGGAATGACAGCTCCTTCCCAGGACCTAGCAGAGCCACAGAGGGTGTGTCTTGGAGGAGTTGGTGTCTTGTGATGCATTTCTGGGACTCTTAAAATGCCACCAGTCAGCCTGGAGCAAAGGGTGGCTGGTCTGTCCATTTATATTTAGGATAAGTGCCTGAGGTGTCAGGAGAATATAATATACAAGTGTACAGCCATTTACTGATTGCTATACACCCACTCAACCCTCCACAGCGTGGTGTGACTCAGGGGCCAGCCCCCACATGCCGCCGGCGGGTGGGTAAGTTGAGAATCTTGTGGCGGCATGCGCTCCCACGTCACCCACCACCATGGCATCCCCCCACAAGTACGGCTGTGGTGTCCATATTTGGATCGAGAGGCAGGGACACAGGATATGATCAGCTGTCATATGTTGTGCTGAGCCCCCTGTATGAGTGAGCGAGGACCCCTGAGGCATGTGAAAGGTTGTGGTTATGCCACTGAATGACAGAAATACTTATGTCTCACTGGAAGAAACAGATGTGAGCTGCTAAATTCACTTTGTAACTTTAACTCCGCTGTCCTGCAATAATCAGTAAATATAACATGTAGTACATGTAACATGTAGTAACATCTGGTACATTTAAATACTCAAGATATATTATTACAACTATGCTATGATACAATGTTAATTAACTGTTTACAGTGGCCTCAACCTATGGCTGCCCTCATGAAAGGTTATATCCAGTGCTATTATTTATTTCTTCATCTGAGGACAAATATTTTTTTTTCCTTTATTATAATTCTTGTTTTGAATGTTGTCTCAATACTTATCCTACATGGAAGATCTTAATCATAAGTAGAAAATTTGGGAAAATTTGTGCTTGGCCAATAATGAAGACACAACGCTGCCACCAAAATGCACACAAGTACAAAATGTTAATTACATTTGGGTCTAGCAGCAAATGTCCTATGTATTTATCATTGTTTTGTGATGTTTTATCAAAGTTTTTAAAAATTTGTGTTACAAATCTATATTTTACCAAGGCAAGTAAATCATGCACAGTCGTTATATTACAACTGGCCCAAATCAGCAGCACTGTATTATTAGTACTGTACATACAAATCATTGTGACATTGCTATGAAATCTGCGCTTTGGTGCTAATGCATCCAACCAAATCAAAGAGAGGGATACAGACAGCACAGATATTACTTTTAACTTGTTTCAGTCTTTATTTTTTTATGCAGTAAATGCTATATTCTATATTATTTAATGAATCACTTTAATGTTTCATATGATAAAGGCGGGAAGATTTTTTTTGCTGACACTTTCATCCATATTAGCATATCATTATTTATTTGTTCATTATATTTTGTATTACTAATCAAAAAGATAGTAGATAGAAGTACTATAAAGTGGAATTACTCAAGTAGAGTAAATACCTTAAAATAGTTTTCAAATACGGTGGTTTAGTAAATGTACTTCACAATGCTTTAGGTTTTTATTGAGGTAATTATCTCAACAGTAATTTGTCACGTGTACATTAACAAAAACGTGAAGACGGACACAGCAACGTGTTGCTCAAAGCTGAAGCATGGGGAGAGCTGAGCAGGCGGACTTTGGCAAAGGTTAATCAAAGGTTAGCAAAGATGTGTCGCAAGAAACCTGATGATCTGCAGCCGCGTGGTGTTCAAATTACCTGCAATTCACTGTTCATCAATCATTTCTATTTTAATTCAGGTTGCAGATGCAAAATCTGTTAACTCTTATTTGAGAATTCGCAATTTTTGCTTTCAGGAGGAACTAAATATCCATAAAACTGGAGAGTCACCCATAACAAAGGTCAATAATGTTCATTTTTCAAACATTTTTCAGCATCTCACCTGCATTGTCTCCCCATGATCTGTGGTAAACCCTCTGGATCTATCATTTTACTCCTCAGACTGGCAGTGTGAGGCCTCAGGGGAAGACAACAGGTACACGTATATTCCTTGTGGGGAAGTTTTCTTGTGGTAAAACCATTTTAAGACCATCATCTTCGTTAAACCTCGCAAGAGGCAAAGCCTGGATACCTAGATTCATGGAATAAGATATATTCAAAGCGTAAAAGAATTAGTCTTTCGCCTGGGGAAAGAGCTCCTGCTGCTGTAGGTGTACCATGAAAACAACCAGAAACTGTTTTGTTTTATTCCCAAGCACTTCTAATTTACAGTAAACATTAGTTTTTTGTGGCAGCATTTGTTGTGATTTGTTTACTTTCAGGTCAGACACACAAGAAAGACTCAATTCAACATTCATACTTACTGGCTAAACTTTGTGGGTTACATGTCCTGCTCAGGAAGTCTTGTGCCAAACCAGTGCCGAGGATCTGTGGCTCTTATAAATCAGGACTGCAGCATAGAGCAGAGCACAGCAGCGCTGGACTTTGGACCAGGGGAGGGGTTCTTCGGCTAAGAATAGAAAAGCACGAAGGCTCACCATCCCAATGCCCTATTTGGCAGAGAAAATACACACCATGATGCTTCATCTGAGAGGTGACAAATACTGAGCTCAGCTTGAGTCATCTGTAGATCAGTGTGTGTGTGTGTGTGTGTGTGTGTGTGTGTGTGTGTGTGTGTGTGTGCGTGTTATAATATATATGAGCTTTACTGAACACCCTAACAAGTTCCTTACCCGAGAAAAGGCCAAAGTCGTGGTAATAATCCTCCTTAGTTATGTGTAAACCTCAGTCACACTGAACAACAACAGGCTGCACATAATGTCATAATCACTGACAAGTGTCGTGTTTTTTTTAATTCAGATTTATTTTTATAGAGTTTTACTTTTAAGTGGCATTGTGATTTATTTTTCAAATGTTTGAATTCATTATTTTAATGCACTTTGAACTTCTTACTTGACTATATTTATCTGGCAGCTATTGCTTCACTTACTTACAAAATACGATCCATTGTTCAGTTCACAAATTTATTATCAAGTCAAGAATGGTCTCAATTAAACATTAAACTGATTTCAGATTTTGAAAGTCTGAATGTGTTTTTTCTGCACCACTCACAGGTGGTTTTGTTGTTGGTTTTAAGAGGAAAAGTAGTTTTAGTCTTTAATGTTTTTCACTTGAGACTGTTTTTTTTATTGCATCACCCAACAGTACAGTTAATCAATAAACTACTGTAACTAGATTATTTAATTATAATAAACCAATCATATGATGCATGGCCACACAACAATTTCTACAAAAAAGACCATTTTTACTTTATATTTCCATAAAAATGTGTAATTAAGCATGTTCACAGTTAGTAATGTTGTAAAGTTTCTCATTACTGCTTCCATCACTACAGTAGGTGAGTTATTAGCCCACAAGCCAGTTTATGCAAGCACTTTCCCGTTACGCGCAGTTTTACGCAAAGATTCAGACGTGAAAATGTCAGTATTTAGTTTTACAAAATGAAGTCATCTGTTGTTATTTTTCAATTATAAAGCTGGTGTGGATCAGCACAGCGTATGATTCCTATTTGTTTGTTCGACTGTGTTGAACTACCTTCACTGTGTCTCGTAAAAATTGCCGACGGTGTTTTTGGCACGTACCGAATTTGCTAAATTCGGAGCCCGAGCTGCGCCTGCTCTGACCTGTTTCTGAAGCTGCAGGAGCTCCAGTTAACGAGGGATGAGAAGTCAGCTTCCTCTTGTTTGGTTTGGCTGGGAAATAATCAGGCAGTCAGTGCTTGGATGAATTATGCTAATCAAAGAAAAATCACCAGAATCACCAGCCACCAGTAAAATAACATCACCTAAATATTAGATAATTACTAAAATAAATAAACTTTGTTTTGCTGGTTTTAGTAAAAAAAAAATACATGTCGTCAAAATGACAAACACACTAAACATTCTGAAAAACACAGCCAGTAAATAAAAAAATATTAAAATAATAATACACAGATCAAAAGTTTGCCTCAAATGTTGGGAGTTTTTCTAAATGCCTCTATGTTTAGTTAAGATTTATACGTATAAAATCAATAATAAATGCTCTGTATACGGACCTGAAGTTACAAAACTACAAGATTGAGAGGTCCCTGATAAATGTCTGCAGGATGGTAACATATAGATGCACACTGCCGCCCTGTGGTGGCGGTGTAGTCCTGCATTAGGTCATGAAGCCATGTGGTACAAGTTTTCAGGAGTTGCACCATCATCCATCAGATAGGTGTTTATGAATCGTAAAAAAGTGCATGTAATTGAGCGACATGAAAACAAACTAAATAATTAAGTTTAGTTAAAACACGAACATCAGTCATGTAAGTATTCTTATATGCTTTATATTTAAAGTTGAAGACTGGTGTTACAGTGAAATTTAAAACGAACACACAGTTAACAGACAACCTTTAGTTTTCCTGTACTGGTCCTAGAAAATAACCACTTTCAACAGTTAAGGTTTAATTGACTTCAGTTGACGCCCGTGCGTAAAGTTTACTCTGTAAACTTCCACCACGGCAACGAATGGGTTCCTGCTAGAAACTCTGTGGCGAAGTAACCGAGTTGAATTCAATAAATGAGCAGGAAAAAAAGGTTGCAGCCCTCTTCT
Source organism: Helostoma temminkii (assembly GCA_900302695.1). Lineage (NCBI taxonomy): Eukaryota > Metazoa > Chordata > Actinopteri > Anabantiformes > Helostomatidae > Helostoma > Helostoma temminkii. The sequence goes on along the minus strand of OMLM01004207.1, from coordinate 58,022 downwards.
CCACTTTGCCAGTTCTCCTGAGAGCTGATATGTTGTTCTGTGTAAGAGCTGGATCTGAGTGCGCACTGCTGTTTTTTATCCACCTTCCACAAAGCTGCATATGTGTGCGCAATTTATGCCACAAATTGACTTCTCACTGACGTAAAGAAGGGATTTAACTTTTTTAGTTTTATTGCAATGGCAAAATGCTCAATTGTATTTTTATACTTTTTCCAAGGACTATTTCCCCTCATCTCTGGGCAGCAGCGCACATCTGGCCCCTGGCGCCACCGGATTCAGTGGGAGAACAACGGACAGGTTTATAGCTTAATGAGCACTGGATCAGAGTATCAGACTCCAGTTAGGTCTAGAAGCCAGTCTAGAGTTTATGTGAGTAGCAGGAGAGATGGCACCAGAAGCCAGGTACCGGGAGCGCTTAGAGTAGTGACGCCTGTAAGAACCGGACAGAGTGAGTCCAGACCGTTCAGGACTGAGATTGATTCTTTTACACCTGTACGCGATAACAGACAGACTGTGTCTGTTAATGGTGCTACCCCTGGAGCCAGACAGCGTCCACATGGAGCTGGAGCTGCTGGTTATCCAGGCGCACGGCGCTTTATTGCTGAACACACCAACAGTGTTAACATCTCTGCTCCGGGGAGTGTCACAAATGTCCCTGGCAGAAGAAGAGGTGAACCAGGACCCGGTGCGCAACACCAGCGGTTACGCGCGGTGCCAGAAGCGGTGCCTGCTCCATCCCTCGCACTTACAGAAGATGTTGCCAGCGACCCAACCACAAATGAAGAGGACATGGTTAACGACGACCCCCGAAACCCGTTAAAAAACCACAGGAATTCAGTTTTCTATAACATGTATCCCACACGAGGAAGGTCTGTGGCCCGCACGCGTCGTCCACCTGGCACAGGATATGGAACCGGCTATTTCCAAAACGGTAAGTTAAGACCCATAATGACATGGGAGGATCACGCCATCCTAATGAGCATGGATATAAATGAAAGTGAAACATGATGGTACATCAGATTCTTAATCAGTAACATTTTTAAAAGCGTTTGCCCAACCACACAATCACCTCCCATTCACTAGGAGGAAAAAGTTAGAAAAAAATGTCATTGGACTGTGGATCCCAGAACAACAGCCTGGGAATGTAAAACACGTTGAAATGTGCCAATAAACACAAATAGCAGATCTTGTTTCATTCTGGACACCACTGAATTCCCTGGATTGTTCTCAGCATAAATAAACTTGTAATATAAAGAGCCTAAAATTACAAAAAAAAACTTGGATTGTTCCTTTAATCTCCTCTTCCAGGACTTCCAGACCTGGTGCCAGACCCATATGCCATCCAGGCAGGTGCTTATATCCAGCGTATGCAGATGTATGCGCTCCGCTGTGCAGCAGAGGAGAACTGTCTGTCCAGGTAATGATTCATTCCTTTAGTACACACACACATCAGCATGTAGACACTGAAACACACACACACACATACACATATTTCCTTTTATTTTACAGCCTGCTGAAGACTATTTATTCACATTTAAGGACAGATAGTGGTGAAATATCTCAGTAAATATTGAAATGTTTTAGGATAACTGTCGTGTTAATTCAGTTATAGCAGCTGTTTGATCCTGTTATGGAGGAGTGATTCTCTAACATGATTTCCTGCCAAGACATAAATGTTCTGGATTGGTTTTCCCAAAAGCATTGAATACAATGGAAACCCTTTGCGCTCAGTTACTTTAAAGAAAACTAGCCATGGGAGTTCAGCCAGAAGTACTTTCCAACTCACACTATGCGCTTTTCCCCTCTGATCCATCCAAGGTCGGCGTATGGACCTGCTGTGCGAGACATTGACTTCAGAGTCCTCCTGCGGTTTCCCCAGAAAGTAAAGAACCAAGGCACCTCTGACTTCCTCCCTGTCAAGCCAAGACACCAGTGGGACTGGCACAGCTGTCACCAGTGAGTTTATTTAAGCTTGACATCAAATAAAATGACCTTACATCGTTCAAAGGGTTGTGATTAGCATGGCTCCATCCAGATCTGATATAACAAACCAGAAGACAACCACACCCTCCACATTCTGCCAGACAATAAAGCTGTGGCCTTAAAGGCATTCCTGGACTTTGCCTTAAGAAAAAATGGTTATTTCCATCCAAATTTCTCTTAACTTTCAGGCACTACCACAGCATGGACGCCTTCAGTAACTACGACCTGCTGGATGTCATCACTGGACGCAAAGTGGCCGAGGGACACAAAGCCAGCTTCTGCCTGGAAGACACAAACTGTGACTCTGGATTCAGGCGGCGCTATGCCTGTACATCCCATACACAGGTAATAGACAGTAAACATAAATGTCAAACCAATTAGGTTATGCCACTGAGACACTGAAAGCAGCACAGACGTCTCTAAAAATGTCCAGAGATTAAACCTTGAAATCCCCCACTGAGATGAGAACATTCAGGTTTTAAAGGGCTTTGCAGTTTTCTCAATTTACATCTTACTGGAAGTCGCAGACACCGTGGTTTCTGGTTGAAACTGAAAAAGTCTTAGTCACCCATAAATGCTGGCAGTGTAACTGCCTGGAGTTAGTGAGTCTTGACATCTGGTTTGGTGAACAGCAACTTTCAACTGAGAACAGGAAATATTACAGCAAGGTGCAGTGAAATTCTTATGTACTGAAAACATTAATGGGTTTGGGAGACAGAATTTTATAGAGTTTCCAAATTCAGTACCTCAGCTGATTCCTGAGAAATACAGACTTTTACAAGCTCTTCGCTCTCCGGATTTATATTTACAGACTCCAAACTTAAGATAAGATTATTCAAATAATGTCACTTTTATTAAGTCATTTTCTCCAACAGGCTTAACAGATTGCGATTACATTATTCATCTGTGTTCCCAGTCTCAGTTGCTATGACAAGTAAATAGACTTGAACATGAACAAAGAGCCCTTTTTAAATGGTATATTAAGTATCCTGTTTTATAACAATTCAGTTTTCATGGTCAAAAGCTACACAAACTACATTATTTAGGTTCAGTCTATGAGCAGAAGTTGTCATTTGGCATAATTTTATGTACCATACAGTTGCAGAAATACATGTGAAATACAAGTTGTTTTTTTTTCTCCTTCTCTGAGAAATATTTTTTAACTAAAACTCTGATGTATGCCAATGAAAAAAAAGCATCATGCAGACATGGGAGTATTTATTGTATCTGTTGTCTGGGCTCTGTGATTCTGGCTCTGGGCTCCTTACAACAGCTTTGCTTCCAAGAACTGTTTGTATGACTTAAATTACAATCTGCATCATCTGCAGCACTTAAAGAGCCAGAGTCTAAGCTTTAAACCACACTTGGGGAATTTGGGCTTGTGTTTTCAGGGTCTGAGCCCAGGGTGCCATGACATCTATGCTGCCAACATTGACTGTCAGTGGATTGACATTACTGATGTACCTCCAGGAAACTATATCTTGAAGGTAACGTGTCACATAAGTTTAGCTCGTCTGTGTAATATGATTGACAACAAAGGGATTTCATTGTGTTACATGTCTACAGAGCAACTCTAACAGGTTTTCTAATGATGATTCAGGTCACTGTCAATCCCAATTTCTACGTCCTGGAGTCGGACTTCACCAACAACATCGTGAGATGCGATATCACTTACACAGGAGTTTATGTGCAGACACGCAACTGTCGAGTAACAAGGTACTTGATGAGTGAATGAGTCTTTCTGTTGAACATGAACATTGTGCATTCATTGTGTTTATAATTACTCACTGTGTAAGAAAAAGGCATTTATTTTAAAATGTGTGAACAATTCATCCAACTACCCTAAATAAAGCATTAAAAAACAATTGAATCAGCAGAAAAATGCAACGTCTCAAAATCTCCCTCATGAAAAATTGATTGTTTGGAGCTACGTGGTTTTCTTTGGACGGACACACAAAAACTAAATGTTTAAAGAAGGCAGAAACAGCTTGCTGGCAGCAGTAGGATGCAGTGTCAGGCTTTCTGTGTGGCGTGTGTCTGAATCTTCATATCTTTGTGTCTTTCTGTTTGCAGGGGCTGAGATCTTCCATTCCAAGTATTACAGTGTCTGCAGCAGTTTTGCAGCAAACATCTCTCTCTGTACTGTACAGCAACATCCATCCTGACCAATAAATAGTGTAATTATTAGTGTTTATGACAGCTGTAAGTCTGCACTACATCCCTGCCATATGGTTCTGTGTTGCATTTTGTTTTTTTGGTATTAAATGCAAAAGTTTACACAATTTTTGTAGATCAAACTAGTGACCAGATTTACTTGATTATCTATTTCTACTCATGTGCCATGATTTATTACAAAAAGATATAGCTTTTTTTTGTTTGTTAGTTTGTTTGTTGACCTAAATAAAAGTACTGTGTTCATAAAGATTTATTTCTGGAATGCTGGTGTATTGCTTGAAATGTGATCCGTTGCCGTTTGTTGTCTTGCTTTCTGCTTGGTTATATGCACATCATTGGTTGATTGGCTGTTACAGTTTTATTTAAAGGATGAGACAGTTTATGTTTTTGTTATTGTCAACAAATCTTGTGAAAAGTATTAAGAAAGCATAAATGCATTTATGCTCTCTTAATACTTCTGTTCCAGTTTGTGGCACTTAGTCCCAAGCTCAGTGCTTTCTGTTGAGGACATAAATCTTTAGGATTTAATAACTCTGCAGGAGTTATTCTCAGCTGCAGCAACACAACTATGTATGTAGGGTTAGCTCAGAATTAACCACGGTACCCATTGTAATAAAGAGATGTAGTGGTGGAGCTCTGGAGGAATAACATATCAGTCCTTGGAGACACAGACAATACTTGTTTGTATGAGTTTGTTGTTGGTTTCATGGTTCTTTCCATGGACTTTTCAAGTAGAACATCACTAGACTTATTCTTTAACCCACTGATGATCATGACTATCTCATTTTATGTTAAAGCTTACGTAAAACATGTAAATGTGTGCTGGTGTATACCTGTGTGAATAGAAAATGTTAAAAACTGTATTGTATAACTGTTGATGTTGCTCAGACATTGTTGAAAACCTGATTTATTGCAATAAAGATGCTGAGGCGTGAGTTTATTACCATAATATGTATCGCCATTCATTGTAGCTGCGGATCTATGTTGAATTACAAAATGCCTTTAAAGAGAAGATCATTTTAACTGTATCCCAGCCGGGCAAAAGCAGCTTTTTCATTCAAGTATCTGACTCAGGATTTCGTCCTGTTGAATGGAGGGGCTTCACTTTTAGGTGATGTGTGCACATTGTGGCCTCAGAGACAAACAGGGCAGCAGGCAGACACTAGCGGCATGTTTGCTGACAGCCTTCTGTGAAGACAATCCACAGGATCTTATACAGCCATGCCACATCTGCTAAAACACAGCCAGAGCATGATGAATGGAGGCCTTTTCTTACTGTGTCCTCCTCCGTGCATGTAAAAATGAGTGTCTCTCAGCTGTAAAGAATGCAGAATTCGTAATATCGTGGCCTCCGTTCATATCCACTGGGGACTGTCAAAGACGTCAGGTGTTTTAATAGCACTTGTATATTTTGTTTGAGTGTGACGATCTACACAGCCCACCTGAAAATGTCTCCAACAAGTCATTCAAAGATGCTTTTACCAAGGACAAACATGTTTTTGCAGAACTGGACTGTTTCAAACAGCACGAGAATGACGGCGGAAACACTAAACATGTGCACACTCTGGAACTGGTAGTGCTTCATCCAACTCAAAGATGTTTTTACCTTGAACAAAATTACTCTCTCAAAAGAAAAGCTTGATATATCATGAGGTGGTTTGAATGATGTCCTGGAAAACATGCAGGATCCAGACAAAATCAACCAGGGAGATTAAGCCCAGTTGAAATGGTTTATGTTGGAAGTTGCCAAAGTGCTTCCCTGCCAGGTTGTCTATGTTATTGAAAATGTCTGGAAACCTCCCTAACTCTTTTTAGTCAATCCCATTCCTGTCTGTCTAGGAATTTTCAGGACAATATTTACAGACAGTGACTAGTTCAGCAAATGTTCTCTATACTGGAAAGTCTGGTTCTGCACCATATTAACATTTGCTGATTAGTTTGGCTGAGGCTGAAGGCAATGTCATTCCAATCAGACACAAGTGAAAGAGAATTTAGAAAGTTATTGGCAAAAGGTGTAGAATATAAATATGAGAGGAGACTTGCAGTTAGACACCCCAATGTGTCATTGTTGTTTTTATAAGAGGAAGTCAAGCCACAAGCAGTACAGGAATATCCCCTGGTGGAGATGGAGGTGAAGGCTGAAGATGTGGATGGAGCTGGGTCTGATGACCATATTGGATCTGATGAAAAGTGGCAGATGGATGATTGCATCCATTTCACACTGAAATGAGATGACTGGTACCCATGACTGGCACACCATCAGTCATCTGATGTGGAAGCATCATGGCGATGCTAAAGCCTTTGTTACCCAAGATGAGTTCCAAACTATCAAGTAAAAGATGCCGTGTTTCACCAGATGAGTAAAAACTCTAGTTAGAGCATAACAAAAGTCAGTAGGATTAGTAATGTCTGTTCATGGCAGTCTATCTAATAGCTGTTGAAATGAAAAAATGTTAGGTAGGTGCAAAAAATTTGATTTACTCTGATCAAGGTCTTTTGCATTGTCTCCTGTTTGGAGTGAATCTTTTGATTTACATTTATTTTTCACCCTCCTGACGTGGTTTTTACTCCCACAGTAAACTAGACACTAAAAACAGAAAGGATGCTGAACTGCTGAACTATTTGGCTCCTCAGAACTCAGCTGGTCTTCTCTTTTTTGAAACCAGCGTGTCATTTTAAACATGCCATGCTGTAGAGAAGACAGTGACTATTTACTCAGCTGTGGAGCTTCACGCCCACATCTGGATGGAGTCTCTCGTTTGACTTGCACAAGCACTGCAACGGCGTTGGCACAGGCCAAAAAAGAGAAGGCAGCTTTCAACAAATCCAGCCCAGCGTACAGGTAGGTAAGGTGAAGAAGGGATGGGTTCTGCCATCTGCAGCAGCCCACACTGAACACACTGTGGCAAAGAGAGACATTTTCCTGATGCTGTGTTTGTGTGTTTGGAGTGGGCAGTGTGTGGAAAGTTACTAAGGGCAAGGTTTGGTATTTGCAGGTCATATTTCAACAAAGCTGAGCAGTAACAGAGGAACGTGCTCAGCCTAAACAGAAAGTCTTGACAGGTTGGTTTAGGCACAGAGCAGAGAAATTCCTCAGCACTTCTGTCATCCAATTGAGATTAAGAACAGCGCTGAGGTCAGCTGTAGATCAACAAGGACGTGTAGGGCAGGCACACTGGACTACTTCCTCATCCTGGGGTCACTTACACAATCGGTAGTCACAAAATTGGCGAGTGAAAACTACATGGATCTCTGAGACAAAACACAGAGGAGTCATCTTTGAGTGGGACTGATGATGCATGTTGTTCCGCTTTCAAGCTGGGTGGTATTGTGACTTGGGTGGTATTTGAAGGGATGGCTCAAAGGATTTACTATTCTTTGATTGTTGATCCACTGTTCTGTCTGTCTGTAAGCGCTTCATCTCTTACTTCAAAGAATTTGTATTAATACTTTTCTGAACCAATTTGTTTTGTTCACTTTAAAACTCCTAAAGAAAGCCTCCAGTCACGATGGAAATGGATACTGTGTTTTTTAGAAAATGAAAATTGCTTGTGTGATTTCTTTGAAAAGCTGGTGTGATGTTGACTCCAGAGAGACATGTGAAAATCCATAATTGATTATATACTCTGAAGTTTGTTACTTTGACTCAGATATTTTGAGTTATTTAATAGCAGTCACCTTTTTAAAATGTATTTCCAGGTTGTCTTTACAAGAATCTGAAATCTTCTTCATATATCTCTACAAGTATGCCTTTGTTAATATCAGTTTAATTTCACTATGAACCATAGTTCCCAAGGTGACCAATACAATTTTTTACTGAGGCTCAGGTATGTGCACTAGAGGGGGCTCTGGAGGCTCAAGCCCCTTTGCCAAGGCTTCACCTCAACATTGTGTAATTAATCTTCTGGGGTCTTAGCCACTTGTTTGCAATCGCTGATACTTCACATCTCTAGGTGCTGTATATAAACATTTGAAGTTTTTAACATTATATCAATTCCCCACAACCAACACCTATACAAACTTTTAATATGTTTCACATTTATTTCATCAAAATGTACATTTGTAGCTTCCTGAATTTGTGGTAGGATGAGATTTTGTGTATCTGTATTTTGTGCCATTTTCCAAGCAGAAATGCTACACAAATTAAATGCTAATAGTTTGATCACCATCTCAAAAATACCAGAGAACTAATCAAAAACAACAGGTGTAGACCCAGAAAATAGTGCAGGTTTCTACATATGTTTGTATCAACCATGTGTAGAACCAACCGCATCCCTGCAATCATGCTTGTTTCCTTGGGTACAATTTTAAAAAAGCACTAAACAGTAGAAAATGACATTTTTTTAGTTCATTACTTATTCACTGTAACATTAAGCCTACATGATAGATGCCCATTTTTCAATTTGAATTACAGCACCTGAGAAACTCTGTGCATGTCCCCATCAAGGTGTTTTACACTAAATCAAGATTACACTACAGTGAAATGGCCGACCAGTGCCAGACATTTGGGGCAAATGCAAATATCAGTATTTGAATAAATATAATGACAATGAGCTATTATTGTTGCTTTTTTGTATAAACACGTAGTGTACATGTTTGATAAACACAGCATGCCTTAGGCTTGTTTTTGGGAATTTTAAAGATTGTATGTACCAAGTAGAAGATTTCACAATGAAAGAGGAAATAAACACACTATGCAAATTTTGTTTTGTGCTGTACTACAGATCACACCTTTGAAGCTTTCTACCAGCGCACAGCGCAAAACTTCCTGTCAGACAGATGTTAAGTTACACTTTAAAAAGCTGTTGTTGTCTGAGTGTTGCTGTTGTTTCACGTCTTCAAACTGCCTCAGTCTTTCTATGCTGCTGTTTCTGGATACTTATCTATTATTAAATATAACATATCTGCCAATATTTCTGTCATTACGGACATAGTAAACAGTAGTATTTAGTTGGAAGACAACATATTATTATTATTAGTAGTAGTAGTAGTAGTAGTAGTATTTATATTATAAGTCATTTTATGATGAAACATCAAATGAAACAGCAACATACTGTATCAATCTGATTACAATATACATATATTTACATAGTCAATATTTATGTAATCTGTTGAAATTACTTGTCATTAGCTGACTGCTCCCTGTCTGTATTTTAGGATGCATTTAGGGTGGATCTGTTAGCTCATAACTAATGAATCCAACCAACCAATCCAATAATAATTGTTGAGAACGCTGTGGTGCGATCCAGAACCTGAACACACCAGGAAACAAATACTCCACTGGACAAGCATCACACACCTGCAGTATTAGCAGCATCCTCATCATGTCGTGTTTAAGGGCTGGTTGAAGACAAACAGGATGCCGCTGTATTCAGACAGTGATGTTCTTGGTCTAAGACTCTGACATTCCAGAGTCACAACAGTGTTTACGAAGGCAACATGGTCACGACTGAGCTGGCCTTGGACAGTAGGTTGATACATGACTGTTCTCACGAACCATCACACTTTAGGTGCTGCAGACATGATATGAACTCAAGACGGGCACTAAAGTTTCTGCTCTGAGGATTGTAGCAGTTTGAACTTGTTATTCATACAGCGTCCTGCTATTCTCCTAAGTTATTTGTTAGATAGACTTTCAAATAGAAGAGTTGAAAGAAAGGTCTCTTTTTAAAAAAGCACACTTTTATCTCATTGCCAAAACATACCTCTCCTGTGAATTCAAAGCACAGTGATGTTTTCCCTGGGAAATTGAAAATATTCTGACACAGTTCATGACTAAGCCATAAAAATATTCAGTCTTTATTTCTGCAAGAAGACAGAAGTTAGGAAATCCAGTGCTGCACTTCTAATTAATTACTCCTGAAACAATCAGTGAATTTAACATTCAACAATCAGTTGCTGGAGTATTATGCAAAAGTACACACAAAAAAACTGGCTCCAGTTCCTGAAATGTGAGAATCTGCTGCTTTTCTTTAATAAACATTTCTTAAATGATCCATGTTTACAACATATCATCTGAAAATATTAAAAAGCTGGAGACAGTGTGTTAACTATGCCCCTGATTACAGGTGTTAGATGAGCTCTGAGGCATTTACCGTTACTTGTCATGTTTTATTAGCTGGATTATTGATCCGAAATGATTAACTGATAATAAAAAATATTTTCAAGCAGCTTTTTTATCCAAGTCTAGGAATTTAGCTTAATTTGAACATTAGCTTCTTTAGCTAGCAACAACTGGTAAAAATTTGCCAGTTACCTCTTGAGTCACAAAATTGACTGTTGCTGGTTACAAACATTTTGTCTGAAGTTTAAAACAATATTATGAATTAAAAGCATGGCTGTATTATAGGAAATGAATAGTGAACTCAAATAGCTGCAGAGGTTTTCATTGCATTACATCAAGAAGTGGTCACTTTGCAATAACTTGGCAATATACAGTAATCATATGCAGCTTTCTTTATACAATAGATTCAGGATTTTGAGACATATACCTGTAGTAAATCAGGCAGTTTGCATTGTAAGCTGCACACATTTCACACTATGACAGGGCATTGTCCTCAGTATTACTGCATGGTCCCAATTTATGGTATCTGTCACCTCAAACTGTGGGAATCTAGAATTATTTACTACATTGAGTGATTCAAGATCTATTCTTTAGATTGATTGATGACCATTAGCTTGCTAGCAACAACTGACAAAACAAGTCATGATTAAAGGCTGCACACATGTAGTGCTAAACTAGAAAGCAAGGACTCGTCCTGTCCCTCTGAAGTGTCCTCACTGAAGTGTCTGGTCCCACCCATTTTCCATCCAGCCACCAGATGCCCCATCCTTTCCCTCCAATCTCAGTCACATGACCTTCCCTGCCCACTCACACCTGTTCCCAGTTTCCCACTCAGTATTATTTAAACCTGCAGTTACGCCAACTCCTTGCCATTGTCTTTTGTTTCTCCCATTGTGTTTCTCTGTGGACTTCTGTTGCAGCTCTTTTACCTTCCTCTGTTTATCACCATCATCTGTTACATCTACTTCAGTGCACTCACCTACCTGCAGCTTATCAACTCTGCAACTTTACCACCACTTGTCATTATGTAGCAACCTTTAACAACTAGAGAGTGACTGTCCAGGACAGTTAACAGTTTTCATGTGTCATCCTCCATCTGTCACTGTAGCTTGCTGTCAGTGATAGTGTGAGGGATGTTTTGTAACGTGGATGGATTGTATTGTATTTGAAGAGAGGGGGCGTGCTCTAATAGCAGAGCAGTGGAAATCTCACACAACTTTTAAACAGAGACAGAGATGCTGGCCTGAGTGGCCCAGGATGCAGCAGCAAGCACTCTGACAGAATAAGGCCACGACAGATGACACACTGCCATCTCTAGAGCGGCTTGAGAAGTATTTTCTACAACCTCCACAATCACCCGGGACTCACTCCTTCTTCTTATTGACTCACTGAATGCATAAATAATTCCCTACAGTCAGGGGCAATAAAATACTAGCGTAATTTATTTTATTTCATGTTCAAATGTGAGACATTCAGCAGTCGACACATCTCTAGAGTTTGATGGCTGAGATGGCAGATTGATTTGTCTGAGAAAAGTGCATCAACAATCTTTTCTGCAGCTTTTCAACTTCTCTGTCTTCTCAGAGTTTTTTCCTCTTACATACAATAATGAACATGTAGCAGAGAGAAAAGGTCTAAATCTTTATAATTATAAAATATCTGTTCAATAGTTCAGATGACATATATCCTAATATAGCATACATTAGATTAGGTAGTAACTAGACTTGTGTAAGCTGCCTAAAAGACGTTTCTGCAATAAAAAAAAAGTAAAAATAAGTTATACTGGCATGTTTCTGATGGTTGTAGCAGTTCACAGTTTATCCCTCCCATTTCAAGGAAGAGTAAAAGCATACATTTTCAGGGAGGTTTGACTGGCACTCCTCCGTGCTTCTGTGCTTGCATGATTTACAGTCAAGGGTGGACTCTTGGGGGGAGTTTTCCCTTTGCAAATATCCCCACCTTCAGGCCAGGCTCTGTTTCCACCATCTGACAGCTTGTCTGAGCGGCATCAGCTCCTGCTGGAAACACCATAACAAAAGAAGAGAAGAGGAAAAAAATTATTTAAATTCAGAACTCAGCATCTCTGTGAGATCACAGCTGCTCCCCAGTCAAATATGGTGCATACAATCTGTGCTGTTTCTCAAGGATTTCGTGGTAACATCTGTCATTGATGGGGCCACAGAAACATGGTGTTAATCTGTACTGTACTGAAAGAGATGCAGTGCGGGTGTCCTTGTGAGTCATGTTGCCTCACTTGCGGAGGAGCACTGTAAAGCAGTTTTTATCGAAGTTGTGTGAAGGACATAAGTGTGTGTTTGGTTATGTGCGTTTGCCTTTGTGAAGACCAGGTCCTCACAAACACAGGTAAACCATAACCGTACCCCCAGGCTGATAGAAAAGAAACTGTGGCTGTCACCGTCTGTAGTCATCAAGTGTCCTTGGTTGTTGTTTGTTGTCTCTTTGATAGTGCTGAGTCGATTAGTTTGGTCCATTTTTGTCCCTCTTTTGTCATTTAGTACCTATTTAAGCTCTGTTTTGTCCCCTTGTGATCATTTAGTGTCTACTTTTGGTCTTTGTTCTTTCTTTGTGATCATTTGGTGTCACTTACTTCATACATAGACCTCCTTACCTCTCATGCCCCTGAGCCAGAAGACCCATTCAGTAATCCATCCATGCCCGTGTTTAGAGACGATTCACATCAGTTGTTGTGTTTGCAATGGTTCAAATCTCACAGGGTAACAGGGTCCTGGAGGATGATGTGTTGAGTGTGTGTTGATTGTAGCCTTAATGATAACAAATGTTTTTAAGTCCATTTATGGCGAATCTTTCAGATCTAGCATCATTAGTGTTTTCAGGTGGTGAGTTTAACCCACAGGAGCTTCTGAAGGTTGCTGTGATATGCTTTCTACCACCGAAGAAATAAATTCAAAGCAACTGAAAACAAGTTTATAGTGTCTCCTGACATCTTTACTGCAGCGACGCACGAGGCAGAAATTTGTCAAACAGCCAAGAATTACAGCTGTGACAAAAAGCAACCTGGAAAATCATGTAGGTTTTACATATTAGCTTATTTTATATTTCACTGATACACTCTCGTCTCTCCAACATGATGTGTGTAGAAGTGCATCTTATATTCAGAAAATACTTTCTTGGGAACAGATGCTGGGCTAATATAATGTAAGATTGTGTGAGTAGCATGTTGCCTTTTGGTTTTCATCATGTACAGACCAGAAAACAGACTACATGCCAGCTAAAGTTTGTCTAGATCTGCTGAAACCACAACACCTATGCAGGACTGATACCTTGCTGTGTACCAATTAGTTAGTGGTAATCTGATCAAACACAAATATTTAGGAACATGTGCCACATATCATCTCAATATGAACTGAAATTATACATTTTTAAACAAGGAATCTCTTCAGCAGCTGATATTGTGATTTAGGGGTGCATGTTCACAAAATCTATCAATAGTAAACCATAATACTTCATAAAGCACCTGAGGCTCCATAGCAGTCTGCTGCTTTTCCTACTCAATAATCTGGCTTTTCATTTAAAAAAAACAGCTGTATCCAGCTACAGCAGTTATTTACAACATAAACAATTTCCATAATTTCTTCTTATCAATTTGGTATTTTGCTCTGAGTTGATCTTCATGACTTAAAAGAGTCATGAATTGCCAGGATAATTTTAGAGATAATGTTATTTAGGTTTGCATTAGGGTTCAATATTAAAAATGTTGGTTAGAATTAAAAGGTGGTTAGAATGAGGTTAATGCACAAGGTAGGATTTTTGTGATGCATTTCACTTTCCTCCTGCAAATGTGCCTTTTAAAATAATATTCATCTTAATATTTGTGACGAGATTTAAAAAGACATGCATTTGTATAAATGTCTTTTTAAGTTATCAGAAAGACGCTAATGAAAGGAAGAACAAACAAAACAGTTGTTTGAGGTGGCTTAATTTTAGAGTTAGGGAATGCATTACTTTTATTCCTTTATTTAATATGAGCTGTTCAGATAACCGTTGTTACATATACATAAGCAGTGCAAAAGATGTGATGTATTTAAGTCAGCTAACTGTCTGGTCAGACTTTAAAACCAAGGTTCAAAGCAACTACTTTAATCTGAAAGAAAGTAACAAGACAAACAAATGTGTAAATGGAAGTGTGGAAAGCTGCTGTATATGAGATTCTGTGGGTGCGATAGTGTATGTGACTACGTTTCAGCACGTTAGTAAGCATACTACATACTACAGCATACATGCATACACAAGAGACATTTTTGTTCTCAAAGGGTTTTCCGCAAAAGAGAAAAACGTCAGTGAGAATCCACAGC
>OMLM01004207.1:18164-40450 GCA_900302695.1 Helostoma temminkii | reverse complement strand
TCTGGGGTTAAGATATTCACTTCTAAAAGTTTTCTGTTTTGACCGTAAAGATTTTCAATCATTTCTACTTGACTAGTAAGTTTTGCAGCATTCTCATTTCTCATTCACTGTAATGTGACTGTGACTAACAACTGAAAGCCTATGCAGAGTAAAAGACAGTAGAGGAGAACAGAGTTGAGTGGACTCATTTTGAATCGTGTTGGCTTAGTTTGTTTTAAGCTTTAAACTACATTTAGCTAGTAAACAGTACTTTTACTTTAGTGGATGTTTTACTTGTAATGAAATATTGGTACTCTTAATTAAGTAATGAGTACTTCCGGAACAGCTTTGGCCTGGCTTCGTTCTTACTTTTCTGTTCAAACCTTCAAGGTATCCTGGCAGGGGCATATTCTCTACCGGTGTGCCACAGGGCTCAGTTCTTGGTCCTCTTCTTTTATAAATCTATACTGCACCTTTGGGTTCTATCACCCGCTCACATGGCTTTTCCTATCATTGCTATGCTGACGACACACATAACTGCCCGTCTGTCTGACATCTCCGCTTGGATAAGGTAAAGACATCTTCAGATCAACCTCTCCAAGATAGAACTTCTAGTCTTCCCCGTTAGACCATCAATACACCACATCATCAGCACCAGCATTGGGTCTTCAGTAACTGTTCCCACTAAGTTTGCCAGAAACCTGGGGGTCATCACTGATGACCAACTGAGCTTTACAGACCACATCTCCTCTGTCTCTAGAGCATGCAGATTTGCCCTCTACAACATCAGGCAGATCAGTCCCTACCTTTCTGAATGTACAACCCAATTCATTGTGCAGGCCCTGGTCATAACCCTCTCGATTACTGCAATGCCCTGTTGACCGGATTACGTGCATGCGCTATCAAACCCCTCCACGTGATACAAAACGCAGCAGCATGTCTTATTTGTAATCAGCCAAATAGCACCCACATCACGCCACTACTAAAATCTCTGCCCTGGCTTCCTGCCTACAGAGTGGTCAACTCAACTCTACCTGTCTACCTCAACTCCCCATGATGCGCTCTGCCAATGAACGGCGTCTTGTGGTCCCATTACAAAACAAAAAATACATTGCAAAGCTCTTCAGCTCTGTGGTCCCCTAATGGTGGAATGAGCTACTGAACTCTGCCAGGTCGGCAATATCACTACCAATATTCAAGAAACTTCTGAAAATAGAACTTTTCCATAACTTTCTATGCACTTACTGCTTTGTACCTCACTTGTAACTCGCTTTGGATGAAAGCATCTGCCAAATGACTAAATGTAAATGTAAATGTACTTCTACCACTTTTTCTTTGACAATGCTAAAAGCACATGTGTTAAGTAGCTAAACTCAATACTCAAGTAAAAGTATTTATCTAGAAAAAGACTACAAATAGAAGTAAAATTTTCTATACTTAGTTATCTAGCACCTCTGGCTAAAAGTGGAGTAACAACCGAAAATTCAACTATCAAGTTAAAAGGGATTATCAAGCTTCTGCTGCTTTCAGCTGCCTGAATTCACCATCATGGAGATTTTTTTGTTTGTAATGTAGCTTCAGTACAATGCCAGACCTTGCACAGATGCATTTAGCTGTGAACCAATGCTATTTTACAGCTGCATGCAAAATGGATACTGTTAAGAGAAGGGCATAATTCAGTCACAGTCTCAAGCCAGGCTTTTTTAATGTGCTGGCCGGAACGCTGCCAGTTTCTGCAGCATTCTGCAAAAGGTCAGTGAAAATTGTTCTCAATCTCTGCTTCGGCAGGAGATGATGAGTGAGTCACAAACAATACAGTCACCATGCACACACACACGCTTTCCTCTTGAACATGCACACACACAGATAGGAGACCTGTGTCAAACCGATCACCACTGTGACTCATTTTGTCAGCATCTGAGCCTTGTGTTAATCGTTTTAAATGCTACAGTGTCCAGGGAAGAGATGAAAAGCTCTGATCTGACGCAGACCTCCACGACGTAAAGCATAAACATGTATAATAATAGAGCCTCCTACCTCTTTCATCTCCACATGAACTTGCTTTAAACCCCCTAACACGTCCTCCAGATCTGTCACCACTTGTCGGATTTGATCCCTCACCGAATCCTGTCTCCTCTTCTGCTTCACTACGTCCGACACCTGGCGTTGGTGGTTGTTGTTGGTTGTCGTTTTAGATGATTCTGAACTAGTGATGGCAGAGGAAGGGATGCCCTTCCTCCTGCTTTGGTTCAAGTATTTTTGCGGGACTTCAGTGGGGAAGAAACATTTGTTAGAGCCACCACGTCCATTCCAGTCCTCCTCTGATTCACCCGTCCATCTGCCCCAGTCCTGATGGCTATCTCTTCCCTCCTCTCCCTCAAAGAATCCAGGCCTATGTCCACAGTAGCCATTGGACATGTGTGGCTCCAGATGATAGCTTTCTGAGGAACATCCACATTGTTCCTCCTCTTCATCCACAGTAACATATCTGACAGTCCTCCTGTGCCTGTACCCTTGACCTTTGACCTGAAGATGAGGGAGGGGATGTGGTATCAGGGCGTTGAAGGGGTGTGCGCTGGTGTCGCTGCGCACCACACAGCCACACTGTTCTCTGACAGTCGGGTAGTGTCTCACCCCAGACTCCAGTGGGTAGCTCCACTGGGCAGGGTTCAGCTCCCAGGGGCAAACTTGGCTCAAGTCGTCTGTCTGGCTGTAATGACCCAACCCTGCAAACACAGGCCTCCTCTGTGGGCTGCGATGACCACTTCGCTCAACTCTGTCCACTACGAAAGCTCTTCCTCCTACATCTTTAACTCGAGGAGCCTGTATGTCTCTCCTGCTGTCCAGAGATGGGTGGTCCGTCTGTCTGGCTGATGCTGGTTGGTGTCCTGGCCCACCACTATGGCTGTTCAGCTGCTCATAGTGGACGCAGTTCTGGCAGGAGCAGGGGGTGGGGGTATTGCTGTGCTGGAGGAATCGGTGGTGTCCCGTTGTTTGTGCGCCTTCTGTGTACATGTCCAAAGAAGTCCAGAGGCTTGTGTAAAAACCCCTTAGAGAAGAACTGGTTTCCACTCCTGCCTGCTCTCCCCAGCCCAGTCATTCACTCGCTCTGTTTTCCTCATCTGCGTCTTCCCACAAGAAAACTTTCCTTCAGCTTCTTTTTCTCCTCTCTAACCAAGACTTCTCCCTCCCTTTCCTTCCTGTCTGTTGTTTCCCTTCTTCTCTCCTGTAGTTGTTAATCCCTGCACCCGAGCATTTCTTTCCCTGGACACCCTTTCTTCTACTTCTCCAAACTTTTTCTTACTTCTTCTTCCTTTCTTACCCTTTAGCCTTCTCTCCAACACGGGGCCCTTCTCCACCTCCCTCCCTCTCTGTCTCTCCTTCTACCTCTCCCGCCTCGTTGTTCTGTCTCATTTGCTGCTGCAGGCTCTCAGTCGCTCTCCCTCCCTCTCTCTCTCTCTCTGTCTCTCTCTTTCTCTCTCTGTCTCTCTCAGGCAGTGTATTTCCCGTTTCCTCCCCTCCCCTCTCCCGCTCTCCTTTCTTTCTCCACCTCTTACTTTGGCTCCTGCCTGTGGTATATTCTCTCACAGAGTCGACTGTACCTGAATTTGTGAAATCCTTCTTTCTGCTCCACCTGAACTCCAGTCGCTTTGTAAGGCTCCTCTGGTAACGGACTCCATATGGGTTTCTGTCTATCAAAGACTGCGTGAAAGAGTCCCAGCTCCGGTGCTGAGCTCATTAGCCCAACTACAGCTTTTGCACTCTGCAATTAAACGCTGCCTGGGATTCCTCGGCCAGAGACTGACAGAGGAAGGGAGGGTAAGGGGAGGAGAGAGCCGCTGGGGGAGGTGGGGTTTCTGACATAGACAAGGCAGTAGACAGTGCTCTAAGTCAAGTAGACAGAGCCACTGCCTTTGTACAAGGGTAACATTTTTCATTACTCTCTCTCTCCTTTTATCTACCACTCTCTCCACTAATTCCTTGCTCCTTTTGTCCTTCGCCACTCCTTCATTCACACTCGATCAGTGTCTCACTTAAAGGGATTTCACATTAACAGTTGAGCAAAACTCTGAGCACAGACACAGTGTAGTAGCTCCTCTCAAGTCCATACAACACCTTATAATGACACACTGTGTGTTCAGCCCATGTCAGCTTGATCACCCCTTTCTTTATAAATCAATCTCTCCTCACTGTAAATAAACTAATAAATCTCTCTAGATGAATGGACAAAAAACTAAACCTTGATACAAAATAAGAAAAGCAAGATGAGGCATCGAGATCTATCTTTTGGTCCAAAATAGGATAATGTGTGGCGTGGCTCTTTATCCACAGAGACGGAGGAATGTTTATTTTCAAAGCAAATAACTGGAGCTTTGAAAACAATGTGTTGTAAAAAAGAAGCACTGAGAATAACAGCAGAGGATGAAGGGGATTCATCCATCCCAGCAGGAGGATGAGCACTCCAGTCCCAGCTGCTGGGAAATTGTTGTTGTTGATTAAACACAGCTGAAGTGACGATACCACAACATAGGAAGGTTCACTTATGCACATCTGCATCCACAATTACAAGATTGAAAATAAAACGAAAAGAATATCTATATTTTAGTGTAATTACCTGCTTAATGTATTGTGAGATGAATATAAATCATTAATTAAAGCTGCAATAACTGATTTTATTGCCACTTGAGGGCAACACAAACAAGCTGTGAACACAACACTGACATATTATCAAGTTCGAAAGTGGATACAGCCATCAAACTGATTATTTACACATCCAGATTGTGTTCTTTACTTATGAGATGCTCTGCTATTCATTCATTCTGTAGTAGTACATGTGTGCACATGTATACCTGACATTAACATGTGCTGCTAAATGATATGCCACATTTGTCAGAATGGTTCTAGTCATGTTTAAGGGATGACTTAACTATCTGCTGACAAATTTATGTTGCCTAACAGAATACGTTTGTGAACTTTTTTTTCTTTTGTATTCTTTTACTTGAGCATTTTTAGCAAAGCTGCAATATTTCCACCCGAGTAGGGCATTTTAGGATCTTTTCTAAACCTTGTGTATTATAACTGCACTCCAACTCTATGTATCTCATACATATGCATACATTCAATCCAGACTAAAGACAGAAAGTCGATAAGAAAAGACACAGTACCACCTCAACCTGTCACCTTAATCTTAGTATTTCTCACCAGGTGTTCCTCTGGCAAATCCTGAGCTACAAAAGCAATATCAAAGGTTGTAGCCGTCATACTGTCTGCACTCATACATATAGATGGGTGCACTATGTTGCCTCAGAAAGTTCCCAGTTTGAGCAGCTCTTACATCACACTGCTTTGTGTCGACCTGCCAAACTCTCGCTTCGCTGCACGACTGCAGGGCAACCACGAAGTAGAGAATGGGAGCCACACTTCAACGCTCACCACTCAGCACTCTGCTGTCCTCAGCAGGGTCAAGATGACCTAATTAGTGCATATGGATACTTCCAACTGAGTCTATAACAAGTGTTTAATATGCTGGTGGGGATGTGTCAGGTGGTATTTGGCCTTTTTAACCTCCTGCACATACACATCACCGGACGCAGACTTGAGTGTGCCACATTGTGCATTAGGAAGATTAAGACTAATTAATGCATTAGTCTGCAATAGATACTGTGTCATATAATCATAAATAATAATAACAGACATTTTATTAATCCCCTTTTGAAAATTCTTTGCAGACAGGCTGCCCCTTCGAGGCGTCAAGGGTACGGGGTTCAGTGTCTGTCAGAGACACTTGAACCGGGGGTACCGGGAACTGAACCACTAATCTTGGGGTTTGTAAGCAACTTCCCTCCTTTGTTTTCGGTATTACCACACTGAAGAGGCAAGTTACAATGAGTTTCAATGCTATGGTGATTTTAAATTACTGCAGTATGAAAATGCCCCAAAGCCAACGTTTAAAGTCCTTCGGTGGGTCTGCAATCATTAGACCATGGTAAAATATTATAATGAACTCACCAACTGTTTTTAATCAATATTTTTATATCAGTAATGAATGCAAAGGTAATCATCACATGACTTTGCAGTTTTGTGGTGCTTCAGAGAGAATTTCAGTCCACAACTATACTGTTTTAGTTCTTTCTCTCTTCACGCTTCACGAATACAGCAATTTTTAGCAAAAGATACTGTGTACACTACTTGCTCAACACCAAACTGACTGAACTGTTAACAACTAACTGGTGAAACCAGTGGAGTATTTAGCAACTGCAGAGATAGATATCTTCCTCAGAGGTTGGTAGAGACTGCAAACAAAAAGCAGAGTGAACTTCAGTTCCTCTTGTTGACACAAACATGACTAAGTGATTGATAATGTTACTCTGTAAATGCTGGATGAAAAAGCAACAGTTTGCTAATGAGCTTGTTGTATAAATTCGGTGGATGATAAATCAGCATCAGTGCATTTGTGGTCGAGCGGTTACAACTAAGGCCACAGAACCGGCCTTGGATCAGTGCTGCATGTTATGTCCTCTCTCTACCGTTGTTTCTTCTCTGCTTATTCAACTGCAACTTTAACTCAACTTGTGATATTTTGACAGTAATGTGTCATTTCCTGATATTAAAATGCCAGTCCACATGACACTGTTACTTATAACCGCATACACAGATGACTTGCCCGTGATAAAGATATGAGGATGTGTTACAGCTAAAATTGGATTTAAGTAACTTCAGACCCAGCTCAAGTGCTCTAATAATACACTGAACATGCTCTTTGTTATTTGCAGGGGAGTGCAACATGACATTCTCATGAGTATTTTAAACTCCCAGTCAGGCACACTATAATTATAACAATGCATAGAGCCAGACAACAAGACTCTGCAGTGCGTCCTATAGAGACAGTTAATTGAAATCACTAGCAGTTTAACAATCCTGTGAAACTTTAATTCATGCATTCATTTATTGTTGCAACTGTTCACATCAGTACTTTAATGTACACTGCATGGATGAAGTACGAGAAGCATCTCTGAGACACTGTAGTACCTATGGGCTTCTTTTCAGCTCCTTCTCCCGAACAGATACGACTTTAATAAAGAAAGTCAATGACAGGTAATGGCTAAAACCTGCTTTCATGTTATTTTCCAAGCATAAAAAAGAATGAATATCTATGATATAGTGCACATTTAGTAAGTGGTGTAATGAGTATGAACAGTTCCTGTATCTGTCGATGAGGTCAATCTAATTTCACTCCCAAACAACTGACTAATATGAGGAAATTATAGCATTTCCAGAATAGCCATCATTGTGAAATAGCAAGTAACATTTCCATCTATAAAGGATATTATAAGATATTTTTATGTGACTGTGATGTGTAATGACAAATGAAATATTAAAAAATATCAAAAGCTGGCAGCCTCTATGCAGAATCATTTTGATTCTCTTGCAGTAGCATCTTAAAAGTCATTAAATGTCGAAAAACCTTTGAAGCAGGATTAAATTCACTGAGACAATAATAAGTGGCCAGAAAATCTACAGTCAGAAGTGATTTTCTCTGCAGTGGGATAGTGACTAGTAATAGTGTCAAGTGTGTTTTACATCTAACTCCCAGTGAGGTCATTTTTTATATCAGTACACGGTATGTCAGTCCATGTCCTGCATCTGGGGAACACAATGGTCATGTTGTTCCAAAGAGGATTGTAGAACAATTCCTATTTTAAAGCCAGGAAACCCATTTGCATCATTGTAGCACAAAAACCCTGTGTCATGTAACTCATAAGATAAATTAGAGTTTTTGTGTGAGAACAAAGTGGTTTTAATGACACTGAAAAATGTAGTTGAGACACAGTGTGTCCTTGCTTTAGGACACAAAAGTAAAACATCAAGGAAATCACTTCCTTTATTCTTTCAGTCATTGTGCAAGGTTGGAAAATTACTGTCTACTAACTACTTTTTCTTCTTCTTTAAAACTAGCTTTAAGGCACTGAGACTAGTCCTCATGGTCGATTATTATTACATGCAATTTGTGTCACAATAAAATGTATAGACGTTGTCCAGACAGTGAATCGGCACAAGGTGTAAAAGAACTCAGGGTGCCGTAGTTAATTTGTCTTTATGTCCCCATCATGAAGGACACCATGCAGGAGTCAGCTGTTAAAAAAAAGGCCTGAAATCCAAATGACAATGGCGAAAAGCACTAATGGACAGTATAATGACAGAGAGAGAGTGAGTGCTACTTTGACAACCATGGCTGAGATGGCTCGCAGAAAGCCGTTGCCATGGCTGACAGTAAGAAAATGGGAACAAAATGATTCATTTCGCCTTACTGGTGTGAGATGCACTTGCAGTGGGGACAAGCAAGAAAAAAAGTGCTTGTGTTTACCTGGTTTGGCTTTAGAATAGGGACAAAGGGGGGAGAAGCAGATAATCTGGAGATGGTAGGGAAAGGAGGGATGTTTTATCATCTCTGCACGACGACATAAATGGACATGTTACGGTCAATGTTTGTACAGTAGTTAAGATGTTTATGATGCACATAAGGCAATTCTGAGAAAAAATCCTTGGGAGATAAAGAGAATTCCACATATTGATATCACATCAATGAAAGCAGTGTGTATATTAATAGATCAAAATAGATCACAGTGATAGATGCTATGCCAAAGATACACAAAACTAGAAACAGTCTGTTTACATGTTACAGGACGATCACATAAAAGACGCACAAAAGGGAGAAAAAGACACGTTAAAAGGCAGTGTTGACCTGGTGATGGCATGAAACTTGAAGGAATCATCAAAAGCAATTCATCCAGTAGCTGTAGGGATATTTTGGTCTGGATTAAAGTGGTAGACTAACTGCCATCCATGAAGCTGTGCTCTTAGATCCAGAAATGTCAAGAGGTCAAGATATTAAAAGAAGGGTACATGAGCTGGGTACCAAAAAACTCATCCAGACTCAAACACTAAGAGTCTACCAAAGGCTACAAAATAATATAAACATAAACTCATCCTACATGTTTTGTTATATCAGGGAATTAAATATAGCACCATGAACACAGAAGTCTGGCACGTGAAAATCAGGTCTGGCGTCGTCTCACGGCTGAGGACATTGTGTCTAAATCAGGAACAATCATACTTTTCACTCAGACCTGACCTGCAGCAGTAATATACACTGACCCAGATAAGCCCACATCACATTGTTCATTAAACAGCATGAGGCCAAGGCTTTTGGTGGTTAGTGGAGTACAGAAAATTCAAAATGACCACTGCCAAATTCCATTGACTACATACATTTTTTTCAAGCTCTGTAGATGTTAGGTATCTTACAAGGTATGTGAAACCAAGCATGCATTTAAATTTCGGTGACAGTCTGTGAAATAATTGTTTAGATACTTCAGTTTAAACCAAAATCATAGACTGGCCGACCTGCATTGCCATCCTTAGAACCACACATGCACAAAATAATACTTGTACTTTTTCTAACATTTCTCAAACCTTTGCTTTTTTTGCGAATTACTAGACAGATTTCCTCTGGCTTTCTAAAAATCGTTCAAATAACACAGGAAAAATTCCTCTTGTGTTGATCTGGTCACAACCCACAGATATATGCAACCCCAGATTAGGTTAGACTTCTTTATTTGAATGAGTCCCAAGACACAAGTATTTGGGCCCAGTTGTGTGCAGCATATATATATATATATATATGAACTCCCCACGTGTGCCTGCAGGTGGTCTTTGCTCTTTCAAGCTGGGGTCTTACCAGAGGCCTGGGAGTTTAAGGGGCCTGTGCTGTACCTTAGCTGTTCCTAGCACTGCACTCTTCTGGGCAGAGAGCTCAGAAGTTGTTGCTGGAACCCGCTGGAGTCACTCTCCTGCTTTGGGTTTCACAGCCCCAAGTGGTCCCATAACCACAGGGACCACTGCTGCCTTTGACTTCACCTGCCACATCTTTTCTAGATCTTCTCTCAGCCCTTAATATTTCTCAAGCGTCTCATGTTCCTTATTCCTGATGGAATTTCTTTCATACTGGCCTTCTTCCTCAGTTTGTTCACATTAGTTAGCCACTACCAATTTGTCAGTTTGTATTTGGAAGTCCCACAGAATTCTGGTCAGTCTTCACCGACTTTGGAGCCCATACTAACACAGATGTTCCTGTCTGCTATGCCAGCCACGTGGTTATGGTGTTCCATATACACCCAGCCTTCTAGCATCTTGCACCCTGTGGCTATGTGCTGGATTGTCTCAGGGGCATCAGCCTGGGGTCTTCCCTGATGTGGAATTACCCAGCCTCTATTGATCTTGTGGTTAAAGCTTGTTTTAGCTTCGTTGTTTCGTCCTAAATAGTGGCTCTGATGCCTGGCAGGTGGTGGGTGTTGATGTTGCTTTTCCACTGACGTTATGCTTCATGGCCATCCATTTGTTCAGATTAATCATTCAAGTTTACCCATAATAAACTGCTCAACCACTTATTCTCTGCCACTGAAAGCTTTACATCTTAAAACTTTCAGGAAACACAGCAAAGTCAGAGTTGATGGTGAAAGAGCAAACTGTGGGAAGCAAACACAGTGAAGCCTCCAGCCTTCGTGTTTTGAGATGAATAGCTTTGCACTGACGGAGAAATCAAAGCTGTTCTTGCCAGCCACTCACTATCTATTGTGTTAAATTTCACATTTCATTTCCAATCCTGCTAAGTATCCAGTTAATGTCAGAATCATCATTTGCTCCTCGATATCTCACATCTGTTTCAAACAATGACTTCAGAGCATGCAGCCTCAAACAAAATGAAAAAATATAAGTGCAGCTCTTTTGTGGATAATTCAAGTGTCTTTTATTGTGAAGGTAATGGAAATATACAAAGACGGTGATGACAAATCATCTTCTGATGTACTTTAGAGCTTCTTGAAAGCAATAGTTTCTTGTTGGTTAGACTATAACTTGACTCAATCTAATCTAAAGAGAATCTTACCAACATAGTTCAAGCATCGTAAAACAGGCGGGTGATCTCGACAGTGTTTGTTAAAATGTCCTCATGTAGCCTCCTAACGGCCAGTGGAGATGTTGACAGGGTTTGTGTGCTTCGTAAACAGCCATTATAGAAGATGGGCAGTCCTGCAAGACCTTGGTTGAACCAATTCCAGGAACAGCCAAGCCTGGGAGTGTGGTTTAACACACTGTGCTGACACAACATTCAATCTTGGCTCCAGCTATGCAACCTCTCTTATTTTCCTAAGTGGCAGTATCTTATTTAGTGCTGCAGCTTTCATATTGCATTGTCTAAGAGACCCAAGTCTGTTTTTGTCCTGTAAGTTACTGTCAATGTTGTGAAACGACATTGTCCTGTAGTGCAGAAGCTTTAAAGCTGAAGGTTCAGTCCAGTTCGCACTGAGACTGAGACCCTTATTATAACAAACTTCCTTCTTTAAAGAGCAAATCTCATATAATTGATTGTATGATTATTCAAATGAACATATATAGAGAGACACATGAAGTGGTCTTGTTCTTTTATTTTCTCAGTGATGCTGTACTGTGTGTTCACCAAGAAAAAACAAATAAAGAATGAGGACAGTCATCGACATTGTATTTTACATTATTCTGCAAATGCCTGTTATTATCTAAAGTAATTAGCAATTAACATGTGAAACTACGACAGTTCAATGTACGTACAACATATAAAATATGGATCAAACTATGGGAAAAGGGCTGTAACAGAAGAAAAATACTAAAGCAGGAAAGAAATTCTTCCATGTGGTAAACAAGGTACATCAGAGAGAACTGACAATAAAGAGAATTTTTAAGCCCAATGACGAGTGCAGACCGTGGAAAGAAGCTGCAAAACTACTGTTTTTCTTTTTGAAATTGTTCTACGCAAACACAGGAAAGATGTTCAAAGTAGAATATTATACCTTATAGTTGCATATAGATGAAATACTAAGAGAAAGAAAGTGTTTTCATGTGTCATCTGAAATCACCATTTCAATGAAACACCACCACTTTTTTCTGCCATTTCACCAGTAGCTGTCCTCTGTCAGAGCAATGCTGTCCCTAGATGAGCTTTTGGATAGTGGACATCAGATAATACTAAATATTTCTGGATAAAAGTAGATGGTAGTTGCAGTGTCCTACAGTGTCTCTGCGACATTAAAGAAACATATTGGTGAGCATGAACTCGAAAAAATTAAACAACAAAAAGTTCCACATTACTGAATTATATCAATTAAAAGTAAATTATTACTATTTTAAGCTTATCTGGCTTAATATATTTGCATAAAATTAGATAGTTTATGTTGACAACTTGACAAATTTAAGTTGATCTCATTATTAATATTTAGATCAACTTTGGCTTAATGGCATATTTTCTCTCAGTATGCTTAAGTTCTTTTTGGCATACACTGTAGGAACTATTGACCATTGACTTTCAGATCCAACAATTAGTGCATTCACAATATATATAAGGATGAAGGAGGACACTAAATACAATTCTCAATGAGTTTTTGAGTTTTCTGTTGCTGTGCTGTAATTGTGCATGAAGAAAATGGAGGGAAAACTGAACCATAATGAATATGTGAAAAACCACTTGACATTTATTGGTGAAGTTTAATTGCCACTGTGCATGTATAGCATTTTTTCCTGTTATATTATTTTAAATTATTATTATAATTTAATTATTATTTTAATAGATGAAAAAAATAGTAAGAAAAAAAAGGATTGTACACAAGTAATACAGTGTGTTGTATTGAGTTTGGTACTTGATTCATCCAGCTTCAGCTATTTGCTGCTTTTGTTTGTCTGAATATTATAGTTGACTGAATATTTTTTATTTTTAAACTAAATAAGACATTTAAAGACATCGCCTTAGAGTTAAAAAAAAATTTTTAATATGTTTACTGATGTATAAAATGTATAGTTTAATAAGACAGAAATCAATAGTTGCAGCCCTAATGTGAATGTGACAATGATGCACAGAGGCTATTTCTGTTTTTAAGAAGCTCAGACTCTCATTTACGAGTGAGAAGTCTGTCGTTTGGAAATAGCACAGTGTGCTCTCCTCCAAAGAGATCATCTCTGTATGATTATTTATCAGCTTTCAACTTTTCAAACACTTGTTTTGGAGTGAGACGCTTCAAATTTACCGACTATAATTACCTCCCTAGCATTTCCTGTGTGATACCGCATGGCCCAAAGAGACAAGCAGCGCAGCCGACCTGACAGCTTGGTATGCACAAGTGTCACTAACTCACACTAACAACTCGTGGGTAAGTCAAAGGTCACCCAGCCATTTTCACAGATGTTGTTTTCCTGTTCTGTAGGCAACTGGATATCAACTGATCCTGCAGTTAGTCCAGAATTAATGTGCTGTTCAGTCGTCAGCTGTTCACAAAGTAAATTGTCTTCCCCGTATAACACTATCAAATTCTCTTCCTTTCCTCCATTTTTAACTAAGTAGGCATGGACTCGACTGAAACGATCTTGTTTCTCTGAAATAGATTAAAATTCCCATCATGATCAGTAGGTGGCAGTTGCGATCCTTGACAGGTTTTCAAGGACCTTAACAAGAATAAATTATAGCTCCAAACATTTTACTCAACGGCTTCCACTTTTCAGTGTCTGTTGTCTGTACTTAGAACAAAAAATATTAAAAAATTAAACATTATATTTGATCATTTCCCAGACATTATCATAGATCATGTTACTCAGCTTTTTCATAGATGTTGATGCATAATTCTGTTGAGTGAAAGAAGCTCTTCTGCTACAACAACGATGCTCTTTTCTGTCCTTCATTCTCGTTCTTGGCTGTTGAAAGTCTTATTCAAGCATTTATCACCTCAAGATTTGATTAATGCAACAGCACCCTCTGTGGCACAACCTCCAAAGTCCTGCAGTACATCCAAAAAAACCCTACTTAAGTGCTCTCCCTCTCTCTCTCTCTCTCTCTTTCTCTCCTTGTCTATTACATTACTCACTCATCCAAAATCCCTGTATGCAGCAAGGGGTGCAGATGAGTCCTCTCCTCTCAACATATAGAGCTGTTCATCACATAATCCCATCATCTCTGTGACTTTTTAACACACACCTCCAAAGTTATGCCAGCCTCACTGCAGTAGACTGAAAACATACAAAATGCCTCATTATCCATCGTTAGTCAAACTATGAACAGTGTAGCAGAGCTCATGCCATTTATGTGTCATTTTTCTGAATGTCAAATGGTGTAGAAATCACAATTGGATGGAATTTGTTGATTTTTATTACTGTACTAGCTGCAGTACCCTGTGTAAGCCCGGGATACTGGAATTAAATTCTTGAAGACAAGGAAACACAAAGTAATTTATTTACCTGAACACAAAAACGTTAGACCCCATACCTCAGAAAGCTAATTATATGTTTCACTTTAGTGTTCAGTCAGTCAAGATCACAGTCATTTCTCATTAAAAGGCAATAGCATTAACTTAGTCTTTATGTAGTAAATTTTAAAAATGTATATCTCTTATGAAGCCTATAGAGGACATACACACCTTAGCAATTGAGAAGTAAAAGAAATGCTTTGGGCTTTTTAAAGCTGGTCTTCCTTCAATATTAATGTTCATATACGTGCGTAACTGTATGTAAGTTCAGCTGAGATTCGTATATTCATTCAACAGTTATGGTTTAATTAGGCCAAATGTCCATTTTTGTTCACCCAAGCTGCAGCAGAGGAAAATCATCTACCAGCTTATTACTGGTACAACATGAATTTAGAAATGCTGTACAAAAAAATGTTAGATTTCACGTCAGGAAAGTAATTCAGTTAAGTAGCTAGAGTGAAACCCAATTACTGAATCTTCAAAGTAAAAATTTAGTTGAAAGTTAGCACCATGAAGGAAGGAACTAGGGACATAATAACAAACAGACCTTAGACGGGTACTAGAAGATATTCCTGCACCATCGGGTGCAAGGAAGGAACTATATCAGTGGAGCATAATGAGGAAATTTGCTTAAATACACTATAACTTTGAAAGATAGCGATTCAGTTTAGCTTAGCAGGATGGCTGTAGTTTCACAGGAACACTAGATCATCTTTACACATAACAAAGACTGTGTATTTTGAACTTAATTTCTTACAGTCTAATCATATTTGAAACACTGTGCTAAACAAAAAGAGGCATAAGTAGCAACTAGTGTGACATACATACATTTACTGTACAGACTTCTGTAATGACAAGCTACAAAAAAACAAATCATTCCTTTAAGGGCTCACTAAAGTCGTTACATTTCTTCCTAAGGGAGACAATAATTTAATGTCTGTACCGAAATCCAGGGCAAACCAGCAAAAAGACATTTGATTCCAACCATGAATGTGAATCATTGTGGATCATCTGACTGAGTAGAGTTTACCATGTGGGGAACATGAACGTCTGTACAAAAATCCTCTGTCTGACCTAACTTTGCCATCCATAGATAGAACAGAAAATTTAACTTGAAAAATAGGTGGAAAACTGTGCTGCAACAGAATAGTAACAAACCATCTGCATGTCGAACTGAAACTTTTTCTAAGTCAACATCGTCTCATAATTGAACGATACAAGACTGCTTGTTGCAGCTTTCCTTCAAACTCCTTCATCCATAGCAGCACATAATGGACAGTCAGGCCTCTGTGAGCCAGCTAGCCCATTAGCCTGGGCAAATGCGTCCAGGATCCCTCGCCATGCGCTGCCCATCACTCCAGACTGGATCTGGTTTCACACAGAAGCCGCCTCATTTCTTTGTGCTCGGGGCAGCTCTTGCTCCAAAACAATGACCCCTGAACAACAGTTGCTGTGAACATGTGCTTTCTCTCTCTCATATTGAAGAGGTTTTGTGTTTATAGTTGAGGCTACAAGGTCAAATAAAAGTTAAGGAAAGTATTTGGCAAAGTAACAAACATCTCTAGTGTTTTACAAGACAGATTTATTGTTAAAAGAAGTGACAATTGCAGGAAACACTTTTAATCGAATGTTTTTCTTATGAGAATGTAGAACATGTTTATTTGACACGTGCAGTAACACATATCAGATTCCTGTTTCCTCTCAAAATGTAAAGTGAATATTGGCTCAATCAGAGAGTGAAATTGTTTTTGACCAGGCCTGTGATCTTGGGTTTCACAGCTCTGCTTTGCTAAATGGACCGGGTGCATTAGAGGGCAGAAAGGAGCGCGCTGCAGAGTGCTCTTAAAAGCTGAGGAGAGGAAAAACAACTTGAGACAGCGGCACTGTTTTTTTCAGCCTCGCTGCCCTTCTGTAGCAGGACAGTGACATGTACCGACCATGTATGGAAGCGCCGCATACCAGGTTGCAGCCGACAAATCAAAACAATCACCATGATGGAGAGAGCGCAGAATTCATGTGGAGGGTATGGTGACTGACATGAGGGCCCTCATGTGACTGAGGGTGAAGGTTTGTTGTTTGTAATGGGCTTAGAGTATCAGAGGAAGGATGTTTGCCATGTGGTGGCAGTGCACAGGTAAATTTTTATGATCATCATTATCTAAACTGTGAACTCTAAATTATTTAGCATTTATTGCATCTTCATATTTTTAAAACCGTGTTACAAAAGCATCTTCTTTTACTGGTTTTAATAAAATACCTGAACTCTCCTTTTGTCATTTGGTTAAAAACAGTTAGAGAGCGACGTTGTCATTCATCTGGAGACCATCATCGTTTTCCACCAACGCCTGAGGTAAGAGTCTGGTTTTTAGTTGCTAAATGCTCCACTATGTTCACCACCTCGTCTCTAACCATGTCTAAATGCTGAACAGACAGCAGCGTACGGTCCAGCGTCACAGATCTTTCACGGAAAAAGCTGCCCAGTGAGGTGGAAAATAACTCTTTGAAGGTGAATAGAGGGAGACAAAAACTTTAAAGTTATTGAAAATGGTGAAAAACTAAAACAATGAGCATTAAGCCTACTGCACACAGGAAACGAGAGGGCAGTTATTAAACACTTTAACAAATGACTTACTATCAAACAACTTATTTAACTGTTACTACACATTATAACATCTTTTGAGAACCACAGTATGTTAAAAAGAGAAGTGAATTTCTGTTTTATGATTTTATTTTTATGTCTCTTTGACATTCCAAGTTGTCAAATGTTTAACATTATCTCTTCCCGCCAGTAACTTTTACTATTACTTACTTAATAATAATATATAGTAGCAATCACTATAAAACAGCAATAAAACCATAACATTACTAGAGAAAAACTAAACCCTTTTGCTTCTTATACTCTGACTGTAAATGTGCTTAAGTTCTTGAGAACTTGAATAAAAATCTCAAGTTAGAACTTAAAGTTTAAAACTTGGGTTTGACAGAGTGAATTGTGCAAATTTGACCCACCTTTATATTTCAGTTTTGTCAGTTTGTGTCTCCCTCTCGCTCAGAAACCCACATTTTCTCTCACTTCCTCCATTTAAAAGGGTGACTCATCACTCTAAAGTAAATATGCCAATAGTGTTCGCTACCAGCATGGTGTGTAAATTCCACACCTGTCCCATCATCCTGTCTCCCTCCCTCTCCTCCCCTCCTTCTTTTGTGCCTTCTCTCTTTTCACACATGCTCTTCCCCCGTCGCTCACCCACACCTCATACTGAACAGCTTGAGAAGCAGAAAGCAGCGCTGTATTGCTAAGAACATGCAACAAAAAAACAGAGAAAGCAGCAGAGGGGGATCGACACTGAGGGCCTGGTCCTGGCTCGTCAACCAACGCACTTGTTTACTAGTAAGTAAGTTGAGTTATATCCTTTTTGGTTTCTAGCTTTTTTATCCACAGAGGAACAACACGCATGAAGCTCACAGTATGTGTTGGAATGATACTCTAATGCATTTATGGCATATTTTTTTATTACAGGAACATTTGTGGCTCTGCCAAAATGCTTTTCTTCACTGTTTAACACTTTAGCAAACACTCTTTCCTCCTGTCTCCCAGTCTCTGTCCTCTTTTTTCCTCAAATTCTTTCCTTGTAACATCTTCCTCATCTCTAAAAGGTTTAACATGATTCACCGTCCCAGTAGAGACTATTAACCAGTGCAGAACAAGCCTGGAAGAAGCTTGATAAAGTCATGTTCTCCTGCTTATTTAATCCTAAGATAGATCATCACACTTGTTCTCCACAGGAGAGGAGGAGGTGTCGGGATGACAAAGGCTGCAGCTGCCTTTTCTTCTGCTGAAGCAGGGTGAAAAATGACATAATGACAGTCAAGCTCAGGTAACGTCACTTGGAAACTGATAGCCTTGAAACTAATCCAACTCTTGGGTTGTGTTTACAAGATTAGTGTGCAAATGTATAATCCAAGTTATTTCGAGGGCAGAGATCATAATGACGACTTTTTGGGCAATGACAATAAAGAAATGGTGAATAAATTAGTAAATGATCTCATCAATACTTCTAGCTAGTCCTATTTTTGTTGCTGTGGTTAAAGCTGTGAAACGTGGCAGAGTGAGGAGACAAAACAGGATCGTGCGAAGCTTGCACTCAGGTTCTGTCATTTCTATTAGCAAAATAAACAAAGAATATCAGCACGGAGTTGATGCTAGTGCATGGGACAAGTTCCGGATCGAGGCAGCATTAACGTGAGAATAAGCTGTTTTCTCTGAGCAGGGTAATGTCATGACACCAGTGTTTGGGCAGACTAACAGTTTATTCTGAAAACTGAGCCTGTGTCCCGAGGCTCAGACAAACTATCTGAGTACAAACAACAAAGGCACAGACTCTGTATGGTGGTGAGGGAAGGAATATACCCAGCGTGTGAAAAGCAAAAACCGAGAGCTATATTTAAGTCTTTCTGACACGTAATCGGCGTGGAATTTACATGTAGTTTACTAAATCGTCTGCACAACTGAGCCTTGTGTCCCTTTCAGTAATAAAATATCATCAGCAGTTGAAAGCAACTAAAGTACGTTCAATTTGGAGGCACTTTGTTTCTGTATTTCTGTTCCTTGAAACTCCACAGACTTTTTACCACCACATTTGAGGAGTGATGCGAGAACATTTTCACAATAAAAGTTTAATAACATGAACCTTGTGCAAGATTTTAAATTGCTTAACCTGGGATTAACTCTTTGGCCAAGCACGCTTCATGCACATGTTTGTTTTAGTTGAGGTATATTAAAGTACAGTACAATACAGTGTGTTTTATGAGTAGATTTCCTCTTCCCTTCTATATCTAATGTTTCATTGCCTGCAGGGGATCTGGATTTCTCATTTGGCTAAGCTGCAGCAGCCAGTGGTTTAAACAGCACAGACACTATTGCTTTTGCTTCAATTTAATCTGTTATCTCCATTAAATCTGTATTTTTTAAAGGTGTTTTTCAGAATGAGACACACGAAGCTCGGATTTCACCGCTGTGACTTTTCTGAAGATGCAGAACTTAGCTCATTAGTGAGCATTGAACCAAACAGGAATTGTTCACAGTGGCTAAGTTCAGTGTCTGACAAGAAAGAATGAGCTGCCTGCATACCTGAGAGCCCGCGCCGTCCCCAGACGGAGAGGTGAGAGGAGGAGGAGGATGGACAGGGCCACCTGTACTGTAAAACAAAGAGGAATGCTATAAAAGTCTTTGCATGTCCAGACACACTGCTCAGAATTTAGTTTCTTCTGATTTATGAGGGTTTATGGAAAAAGAGAAGAAAACATTGAGTGATTTGTGGGTTACACCACTTATTTCCACATCTTTTTTTAAATGCCTATTCATTTTTAGCTCTCTATCTGTCATTTTTGCACAGTGTAATCACTTAGTTTTGTAATATTTCCAAGATAATGATCATTTCAGTCAATACAAGTATTATTTATGTATCAAATCTGAACTTTCTCTGCTTTGCAAAGTTTAAAATAGAACCATAACCATAAATTTTGTGCTCTCAATCATTTTGTCACTGTGGTAATGAGGCATTTTTGGGGTTGTGTACTCATGTGCCTACTGAACTGGATTCAGTGTGTCTTTGCAGAACTGGCTCAGTCCAGCAGGAACAAGAGTGAAACCTAATAAGACACCATTAGTCCCAACATGACCATCATCACCGCTCCATTAAAATGATCCAAACAAGCACTGTAGAAATGACCACGGTCATGTTTATCACAGCACTCAGCAGCAGGTATGCCCAGAGTGATGAATTTGCAATTGTTACACTAAGAAATTATGTGTGTGTTTTTGTCCATATGTGTGTGTCCTAATTTGTCTTCGTGTGTGGGTGAATCTGGCTGCGTCTGCAGGTAGTCATTATCAACAGCAGCTGATTTGTGCTGAGTAACACTTTAGGTCGCTTCTCTTCATTCCTCACACCATAATAAGCTGTCAGTGCGTCGGCAAGCTTCTTCACCAAATTGGGATGAGCCACCTCAACACCTCTGCAGTCATTATACACCTGAATGTGCAGGCGCTGTGTTAGCATAAGCAAAACTGGTCATCATAAGACATGCTATTGGTTTTATATGTCTTCAGATGTCAGGTGCTACATGAAGAATTACTTTTTATCCCTCCTGTGGACTCATTTATCAAAAATCTCTACAGACTACAGTTGAACTGATATAAAATTCCTTGTTTGTTTTCATTGTTTCACTGTAATAACGAGCAGTGTTTGTCGAAAAAAGTTAAAAATCCACATACGGGACTTTTAATTTAATCATTGTGTGTGCTGATTTTTGCTGTCTCATGTTTTAAACTGTATACTCTACATAAGTTATCCTCACATGAGGGTTTAAAGTGCATTTTAAAGGTAAATACTCTACTACTTATTCTTTTTCTTTCTATTTGTCATTTTGGAATATGTTGCATTGAAATTAATTAGAATGTATGGTGAAACAACAGCAGATCTGCTGTTTGTACTGGAGTGAAAATGTTTAGCTGGTTCTCAGCTCAGACATAAAACAAACGGGTGTCCAGTGGTGCAGGGGAGAACATTACTCAGACTTTATTTTGACTGAATTAGCTGTACACAGACACTCATTTGCATAATGCTGCCACATTTGCACATCACAGGCAAATTTTATCTTTTACCACTGAGTTGAGTGAACCCACCTTCGCGATAAGAGGATAGGATAATGATACTCACAAGGACAGCAACCGTTAACATTTCCATTAACATTATAGCACCACGCTGGACATGTGTTGCTTTTATTGTATCTACCACCTCTGTAAACAAAACATTACATCCAACGAGAAGATGAAATACTGGCAATAACACAGAGTCAAGTAACATAAGCTCCTATATCATTGACTGCTCTATAACAGTACAGAATGATAAGGATTTGGGGATTTATCATTACATGAGCTCTGCAAGTCACACATTGTTTAGAAAACCCCTAATCTACCCTTACACAACACACTACTCCTTTATAAAATAAAGGCTATCCTGAACTACACTACCAGTCAAACGTTTGGGCACACAGAAATTACCCAGTTTATGAGAAGAAGATTGTATAACACCAAATTTAAATAAAATGTTAATATTCAATGAAAAATATATAACATAGCTCATTCAAATACATTGAGACAAGTCGTAGCTTAAACTTGATCAAAATGTTTTATTTTGGGGATTAAATTAAGTTGGTTATAAGATAAGATTGCTGAAAATGTATAGATAGATAGATAGATAGATAGATAGATAGATAGATAGATAGATAGATAGATTATACATAGATTTTACTGTTTTTTGTGTGTTTTACCACATTTAATTCAATAAACACAAAGGACATCATAGCAATATGTTCTTTTGTACTATTTTAAAAAGGAAAAATTGGGTTTGTGGTGGCACAGTTGTTAGAGCAGTTACCCCTCGACTGTGTGGTTGGAGTTTCACAACCTGGCACCTCCTGGACACATGTCGAAGTGTCCTGGTACAAAATGTCCCCTAAACCTCAGCTACTAAGGTTGCCAGTGCCAGTACCAACAGTCTATTATTTTGCAGCGATGGTAACACAGCTGAAGACCTACATCAGCTCATTAACCTAAAACCTGGTATTAAATGTCAAGTCCAGTGCATTTTTCATGATACTGACACTTTGAATTTAATACAATAATTTCTGGGCATGAAACAACAAACAAAAATTCTCAGTGACTGAGTGTGTTTATTATTTTGTGTAATGCTAATTATATATTGTACTAAAAAAAAAAGGCCAAACAAACATCTGGTAGAAAAAAAAAGGTTTACGTGACTTTATTCTATTTAGAATGGAAAATATTCAGTTCTGTATATAAAATATTTGGCAGTTTAAGTGTGAAGAGTGTTTAAGTGCTTATTTGAAAACACTACAGCAAAAAAGTATTGTACCTCTAATATAATATTTACTTTTTCATTTACTTTAAAATGAGGCCACATA
>OMLM01004206.1:2900-43664 GCA_900302695.1 Helostoma temminkii | reverse complement strand
ATGTTAGATTTTGTTTTCTTTCTTTTGTACCATGCTGCATTATGAGATGCGGAATCACCCTCAAATTTGGATTTATTAGACTGGATGAGACAGTTTAGGAATGACTGACCTTCATTTCCTAAAGTAATGACGGACTGTCTTTTCTCTTTACTTAAGAGAGTGTTTCTTGCCGTAATGAATTTGTGTAGTCATAGTAGCAGTCAATACGGCTTTGACTCTGTACCCACTGGTCCTCTGCACAACTGATGGCCCAAAGCACATTATCTCACACATTGTGAGTGTGCCAAAGCTATATGTAGCTACATTTGACAACCTAAAACATAATAAAATAATAAATTATAATACATATTCTGGGTTATTCAACACATTTTTGTTGACTACATAATTCCATATTTAATTTTCTGTCATAATTTCAGTGTTTTCAGTTTTGTGCAATGCTGAAAATAGAAAAAAAATAAACTAGAAAAACAGTGTCCAGATTTTTGACTGGTACTGCGTATTCTCTCTTTAACAGAGACTCTAGTCAATAGCTTTGTGACATTTGACATTTCTGTTACTTTGGTTTGAATAAATGCTCAACTGAGATTATGATATGAAGCCGTTTTAATCTTCCGTCTTTGAAACTCAATTGTCTGCAGGGATTGTTTCGTTCATATGCTCTCTGGGAGGTGATTCTTGAATTTTGCAGTACATGACCCTTTAGCAGCAGAAGTCCCAAGCCATTTGCATTACGGAATTGAAATGTCTCAGCTTTCAAAACATGTGCAGCAGTGTCCTCTATGGCTATTTGTGTGCTCTGTGTACAGACAGTATTGTTAGATTTTCAATATATGGAGCCCTGTCGACTGCCTTTGGTTAGAGTTGCTGTCAGGTAAGATTTGACAGATTTTCCATTGCACTCAAAAGCACAGTGAGTCTCAGTCATTCCAGTGCTGATACACAACTTACTGTGACTTTGTCCTGCATAAGTTGGAATAAATATCATTGCTGTACTTCGTGTTTTTTTTTTATTCTTGGCTGTTACGTGAACAGTCTCACCACTCAAAAGTCCTGATGAGCTTTGACAGTGGGTCATCACAGCGCCAACAAGCCTTCCAGCAATAATTCAAATAAATCCTACGGTTCTCATGTACTGGGGAAGATGCTCAAGCAGCAGAGACAATTGCTCCCCAGCGTACACGAACAGAAACCTTCTCCAAGATTCAGCACCACAGTTTCGAAAACAGAGAATGATGTACGACATTGCTTAATTTCATTACCTAATGTCCCACAGAGACCTATATTAAAGTTTGATGTAATATAGCTTCACTTCTTTTTCTGAATCTGGGAAAGGAATTTAACTAAGATTCTTTTTGTGCATGCAGCATTTTAAATACTTATCAAGTGGATTCACTCCGCTGATAGAGGATTTCAAGTCCAGTTTAATTGTCATGATGATTACTGTTCTAAAAACAGTTGTGTAATGCCTTTTGCAGCAGGTTCATATTGCCCTGAGCTTAGACATTACAAAGCCTGTGTTACAAACAAACAGTACTGCATGTGGAAAACACAGCTTAGCAGGTGTGTTAAGGGGAAATGTAGGATCCTGTGTATTTTATACCTGGGAGCGAAAAGTCTGAATGATTGTCACATGGATTTACATTTACAGTTAACCAGTGTGTTAGACTATCCATTAGTCCCCCCTAAATGTATGTGGGTGCAATTCAAATCACAGTAAGGTCTTGTATACACAGATGCTGAACTGCAAGACTGGATATTTTCACTAAAGAGACAACAGGATGTTGAAGATTAGATATTTTGGCAGGCAAAGAAAAACGTATTTGCTCATGTTATTAATGTTAATTGCGAACACATTGCGTTGACAGAAAACGTGATCCGGTTGCAATTACCTTCCTCACAAATACATACTGTATTTTTGAATACAGTTTATTTGTATAGGAATGTAATCTTTAGGAGACTGGGTTGTAGCACTCACTAGTTAACATTAATTTATTCAATTTAAGAACAACTTATTAACAAAATCTAACTTGCCTATATTGTGCTCTCAGCATCTAGTGTCTGTATCCAGCCAAAGCTCATTTATGAGTGAAGAATCTCCACTCTGTAGCACATCTGTAAAACAAACATCTATTTCATAATTTTTCAATAATAGACACTTCCAAACTCTTCTACTTAGACCTTGAGTATAAGGATCATAGTATGAAAAATAAGGTTAATTGTATTTAGTGTCTAGCTAAAGTTGAAAGGTTCACATAGCTTCACTGACAGTTTTGATATTATATGAGAATGAGAAATTCTTGAAGTCTTGAACATAATCGACAGCACTGCAGTAAAGAATAATCCTTCATCCTGCTACATCATGTTATTAAAACTGTCTTTCCACTGAAGATAACTGCATAATGCTCCCTCTCTGCCTATCTCTGTCACACACAGCAAGACAGATACATTAGATCTCTGCCTACCCTTCCCTCTTACACTCTTACCTGTAAGTTCTTCTTGTGTCTCTATTTTCCCTGCAGTTTTTGGTCACGTGTCCACTCCTTTCCCCTGCAGCTGTTGATTAGACTCACGAGCTGCAGTATCAGTCTTGGTAACATTACTTTGATTTGATGCCCCGATTTGTCCAAAATAAACCACGTTTGAAATTATAATTCTGCTTGGTTTTCAGCGAGCAGCTCTTTGGTGCTACACAAAAACATTAGCTCCAAGATCTTTAGCTAAGCCTCACTGTTGCTTGTAGCAAAATCCATAAATAGGCAACTGGTAATCAGTAAACCAAACAAACAGGCAATCAAACAGGACTAAAGATAGAAAAGAACAGTGAGAAGCCTGTAACTCTGAGGCTGTGGTACACTTCAGATGCTGCTGCGACCGACTTGGGGTAACTGGTTGGTATAAATAGTAAGGGGAATTGGTTTCCTGTGAGCAGGTGGGTCAGGCAGCACTGGTGAGAAAGCACAGCAGGTGAAGCAGGAGTGGATGTGCAGGTGAACAGGTGACTCAAGGAAACGGCAGGACATCAATTGCATCTGGTGGAAGGGAGTAAAGAAAGCTAAAATCACAGAAAACTGAAAGCACTACACAGGGAACAGACGCAGGAACCATGATTGTTTAGTGGGAGAGGTGCTGTTTACTGGTTCTCAATCACTTGTTGTGTGAAATTCCTAAGCTACCCAGCAGCATAAATCAGATTCAAAACAACATCAAAACAGCATATGAGCTGGATAAAATGAGCCGCACCTTTACCAGCTGAAACACTGAAGTGCCGAACACAATAATTTATCAAATATATTCCAATAACATCATATTGTGAAATGAGCCATTCTGCATACAAATTACTTTTACTTATAGTGTTTTGTACTGTCATTTGGGTAACATTTTGAATGAGCCCAGATACCTGCAGATATGCTTGTAAATTGCTAAACATTTAGCATGATATTTATGGCTTCTATGTGGTGTGGAGAAAAACAAGACAAAAACTGCAGTGTTGTGGTGAGGCTCAGTGTGTTTGTGTGTGTAGGTACAGAGGAGGGGGGGTTAGCAGAAGGATTACTATCAATTGATGTTGACCTCCTCTTAGACCCCCAAATCCATTGGCCTTTGTTATGATAAAAAGCTTTGAAGGCCTCTTCATCCGCACAAATTAAATTTATACTTGAGTCTTTTGCACAGGTTGAGAGCTCTAATCTTTCATTTTGACACTTTTTCTCAGCAAGTTAATAGATGTGCAGCCATTTATTCCATGCACTGCTAAAGATATACATGAAGACTCCAACAACAAGACTAATTGTTAAAATCTATATGTTAGTTCAAAGCGGGCATGTACAGATCCTTCCTCTCACTGAGATTGACCTTTCAGATCTTTTGAGGACTGCGAAAAGTCTTCGTTCTCCAAACTTTTTCCAAGGAGCCGCTACCGGAACTTCTGTAGAGATCCATCTGTGGAAGAAACAAAATGGTGTGAATTTTTTACACAGTAACTTTACTGTGAGGTTTCTTGTTATGTTTTCCAGTGAAGTCTCTTTTTTCTCTGTCAGGCTCCCAATCTGAGCCAACCCCTCGTAGGCTCACTTCAAAGATATCAGGTGAGATAACCAGACATCCATGAACTGGATTTTTTATTGTACAGCAACGCTCAGCCAGTTTTTCCTTGTCAAGAACAAAGTAGCCACCGTTTGTACCCTACCTTTACTAAAATTACTCATTTGCTGTGCGACCTACCAGAGGACAAATGATAAAATCACTCGTGCTTGTCTCAAATACCACCACTGTCCCCTGCATTACTCTAGTGACTGACAGCTACAATTGCCCAGCCAGCCAAGCGACTTGGCAGTGTCGGCAGAAACCTGAGTAGCTGTGATGATACTGTATGGTGTGATAATGTGGGTCTTACAGCATCAGCAACTTATGATTGAGCCTTTTTTTCTTCATCAGAATTTGTTTTTGTTTTCACGGTGCACACAGGGCTGTCATTGCATTGCACTGAAAGCCATAATTTTCTGTGGACGACTTTTCTGCCTGAGGACGCCTTACCTTTTTTTTTTCTCACTCATAAAACATGC
The DNA here is from genome assembly GCA_900302695.1 of Helostoma temminkii. Classification (NCBI taxonomy): domain Eukaryota; kingdom Metazoa; phylum Chordata; class Actinopteri; order Anabantiformes; family Helostomatidae; genus Helostoma; species Helostoma temminkii. The sequence goes on along the minus strand of OMLM01004206.1, from coordinate 39,102 downwards.
CCAGACGTCTGCAGAAATATTCTTTTCATTTCAATTTTAGGACACAAAGTTGGGTTGGTGACATTGTTACCTACTTGACTTTTAAAATAATAAAAGTGCTGCAATTAAGCTTTACAAAGTACCCTTACTCAGAGTAATCTGAGTATTTACAAAGATGTGCTTAGATTGATAATTTACAAATGAGTCAGTCAAAATGGATGAGAAAAGTTGAAAAGCATCAAAGAAGCCATACAATGTGCATAATAAGGTAATATTAAAGCCTCCTGTAGAATATGAGTCCATATGTCATGTGTGCCAACATGTTATTATGACCAACCATAATTTAGGGGATGGCCACTATGCATCCCTATAAGCCATGGTAATAGAAATGGAGACAGTTGGGTATTGTACCATTAAAAGTGACTGGTGTGCGGGTTTGTGGTTGGGTCACAAAATCTGGGAGTTCTCCACAGGTGGCTAAAGTCTGAGTCCAGCAATGTTTGTGTATTTAAATTTTTCTGTCTATACTGTAGATATCATAAGCAAAACCATTTATTGTTGTGCCCCTCTTTAGCCGCTTGTAGCTGCTTGTCTCAGATATGTTCAACACCTTCCACTGAACGATAAAATTAGTGAGTGAACCAAAACAGTAAGGTTCCAGGTCCCAAGCCACTGTAATAAAGCTGAGGAGAACTGCAATGTCAGATCAAAGTTTTCTGTGAGTTTGTTATTATGATTAAGGGGGAAAACACACAAAATGCTGAATACAAGTTTACACCTAGGCCCTGGGGTTTATCAGATGGTGTCTGCACAAAAGTAGAAAATAACTGAGTTTTACAAGAGAATTATTAAATACGCCTCACATAACTGCAAACATTAAAAGATTGTACCGAGTCTGCATTGTTACCCTAAACTAGAAATAAATATAAATAAATAAATAATAAATAAAATCCAAATATGAATACACAAGAGCCTCAAGGAAGTTGGTGTTTATGCAGATAATGTCAGCACGGTTCAGGAGTTTCATAACTGCAGGCCAGAGGGTAAATCATGAGGACAACAATGTTGCTCACTCTCACAAGCATGGTTCCTTGTGGGTGTTTTAATCCATTTGTCAATATGTAGTCAGTAAATTTCTTGTGGACAATGTATAAGTGTAAAAGATTTGTTCATATTTTTAATTTTCCTTTGTTTCAGAGACGTGCTGTATGAGGCTTTACCTTGTTTTTGCAGTGACTACAGACCTCATCAAATGCACTGTATCATTTGTACGGGAAAGAGTCAGTTGGAGAGAAAAGACCTCATGCAGCCCAGCTGAATATTTGGAGCCCTTAAATTTGAAACTATGAATTATTCATTTGTGGCAATTTAATGAATGTGAAAAAGAGTTTCGCTATCATTCATAATCTGAACAGCTGCTGTAATGTGACTCTCTTGCTGTGGGCACTTAGTGGGGTTCCCATCAGGCCATGTGATACCTGAGCACATAGTGAAATAAATGTTTAAAGCATGCAGATGTAGAGAGAAACCTGCAAATTTTTGCTACACATGTAATATAATATTTCAGGATGATTTTGCTAAAATGACAATAAGAATGATATAGTTGTTGAGATTTTCATCTTCTCCAAAAATAGGAGTAATACCAGCAGCCCTCAGAGAAACAATCTGCAACACATTGCCTTGGATCTGCCAGGAATCTTATATATATGATTGTTTGAAGCATCACACACATTATAAATGACCTGGTGGACACGGGGAAGGACACAGACAAATGATGAGTAATGCATCATGATCATAAATTTGAGCAAAAACACAATAATGTTGCCTTAAAGAATGGTAAGCCAGAGACAAAAACAAAATTGTTTAATACATTTCTACTGGAGACATTGAAAAATTAACCTGAATTGTCCTTGATTTATACGTGTGTGTGTGTGTCTTTGTGTGTTTGGTACTCTGTGGGTCTTCTGCTGAAGTCAGAGTCTCTGTGATTCATGTCTGGACAACGGTGGTGGCTGGCTGTACATGTTAACTATTCAGTTGTTGTACTTATTCGACACAAACCAGCATTAGAGTTGGCAGCATCATACGTGCATTACTCATTCGAAGAGTTTGTTTCTCTGCCAGACCAACCAGACACACGTGGTGTTTACAACAACACATGCAGTCCTTTGCTATAGGTTGAATCTGTTCAAAGAGATGTTGATTGTTTGTGATTATGATTGATTGCACACTTTATTTTGATTGTGTAATTACATTCCGTTTTTTTTAACACTCACAACTCTGTTTCCAGACAGTTTCTGTTTTGTCCTTTGTGCAATATCTCTAGTTAATATTTGCAGTTGTGCTCCAGTCATAGTTAGGTGCAGAATGCTAAGAAGCATTAGTGTGTTTCAAGACCTTGTGCGTCTGTGACAGGCAGAGAAAATGAGCATCAACCTTACAGCTGAATTTGCTATTGTCATTAAGGCTAAGCTACAACCCACACAACTTTCTTGTCATCTCATCTCTCTGTGGTCTCTTTGTTAACCACAAAGCCCCAAATGGCATCATGGGAGTGTGGCCAGAAAAATAGGAAATTTATGTGATTGATCACTTTCAAATTAACAGCATGCAACGGCTTTAAAGTCAACTTTGTCAGCCCTCATTTATTCACATACAATGGTGATGGTTATTTAAATACACACACAGCAGTAGTAGCAGTGCAGACATATCTACTTGTAATGCTTATTGAGTTAGGCCCCCCCCCTTCTTACCAATACCTGGAGAGTTTCCAGGCTCCCACGGACATTACGCGGACTTTGTACTAGCAGGCTGGCAGGAGAAAGTCTATGTAATGTTTGCGTTTACACATGCAGCTCACCCAAGTAAACTGCGGAGAAAGTCCAGAGTCCAGTGGGGGCTTATGATTAACTCAATTCAATCTTTTAATCTATTGACAACATTCGTTTTATGGGACTTTAAAATCATCTACGGAAAAAAACAAATACATGCAAAAAATCATGCACGTCTATCCACACTCATATTGGACTCAGATCATCTATGAGTCCAAGTGGACATCTGTTCTACCTGTAATGAAATTCACTTTCTGAGATATTGTGTTAATTATGGCACATGCGTGACGTATGGTGGGTTTCAACACCTGGGCACAGAACATATAGGTGTACAGTAGTGTGCACTGAATGATACTGTAATGATACCACCAGTCCAGCAGTAGGAGGGCCAATGCTTTGTAACATGAGCAGTATATTTCTGATTATTCTGCAGTTGTCACGGCAGAAGATACATTAGTTTGACAGTATTTTAAACAAGTGCTTTAAGCATCTGAAATTCACAGCAACACAGCACAGCCCCCTACACTCTTTTAATACAGCCATTTTTTGCAGTCGGGAAATTAACCCACAAACAAGCAACCGTTCTTTTGTTCACACATAAACAGACGGAAGCATGCTATTATAATGGTGTCTGATGCCTGATCACTGCAACTATTGAATGTGTGAGGCAGCACTCATCTGTGTAGGTGAAGCAGCAGCATCGCTGACAGGATGCACAGGCAAGAACAATGTTCGTCTCACTTGTAAATCCAAGTGTTTGGCTTATAAGTTATACACTAGCTACATTTTACCATCGATACGTAAATAATCTATTACCTTCATTCATACCAGATTGCTGTGCTAATCTGAGTGCATGCAAAATTGCAAAATTTTTTTACACTGTTTTGTGAAGAAACATGTTACGCACGTTTGACGGTGGGTTGTATAAGGCTGTAGAGTAGTTCAGTCAGTTGCTGACTTAGTTCTCAGTATTTTTGATTCGTAGACAAGGAGCAAGGATGAAGAGCAGCTAGAGATATGAAAGTAGATGAGGTAGGCTACATTTTTTTTTTCACCACGTTGTAGCAATTAACTAGCATGTTCTGCCCATCACAGAAATTCTGTAGCACAGGTGTCTCGGGGAGATGACAAGTTGGAACTTGTTGGCCTCGAGTCATTGTATTAATACTGAGTCACAGGATATTGTAACACATACTAGGCACATCAGATACATCAGATATCACCTTTTATGCATTTTAGCTCAGAAAAAAGCTGTAGACCTGAGTTTAAGACCAGAGGCTTTCGTGAAGTTAGGTTTAGGCAGGTTTAGAGTTAGATACAGATAATTTGTATTTAAATTTAAGTGCAGACATTGTGTGTGATTGTTACATTTTTCTCCATTAACCCAGCCCACAATGTTTTCCTGACATTAACCCAGTACCGTGAGCGTCTAAACCCAACCATGAAAAGTGTTTATAAAGTTGAATCATATATCTGGATGTTTTGACTGGATATTTAAAACAGGTTATTGTAGATTGGATATTTTGGTGAACAAAAATACTGTGAATCTGGTTGCTGTTACGTTCCTCACAAAAAGATAATCACGATTGCAGTTTAATTGTATAAGAATGCAATTTTTAGGATAGGACAGGAAGGGATAGCACTTTATTGATCCCCCAAAGAGGAAATTTGCATGTTACAGCAACAGAATTAAAATGACATCAAAAGTTAAACTTGACAGAGAAGTGCAAACTAAGTATATATCCCAGTCAACTGCTGCCCATCACATGAGAGGAGCACACATCACAAGTTGTAGAAATATGAATGAACAAAAAAATCCAACAAAAGTAACAGAAACAATACAAAGAGAGGTTTAGAAGACCGGGTTATCCTTCCCCTTTTAGGGCATGAATTGTGATATAATACATGATATGAAATGGTTGTGATTATAATAAACAATATATTGAGACTCTCTTGGTTTCGATTAAACTATGCATAATAATGCTGTATCATTGATAGAATGAACTAAAACACTGGTATTAATTCTTTCTAATGTGTGTTGTGGGAAAACAATGAGAAATAGCACATTACATTTAACCTTTAAGTTAATTTTAACAAAATCAAAGGAGAAAAACTTTACAGGGACAAATGATGGGAATAAAGTATTGGTTGTTTTGACTCATTCATGTTTCTTTCTGGCTGCTGCTGCTGACATTGCAGTTATGATTACATTAATAGTGCAGCACTGAATCACACATTTTCTTCCTGAACAGAATTTTTGCATACTTTAACATTGTTGAACCCTGATGTGGTATTCCTTCAGCAAAAGGAGAAAATCCTTTCAAAACACCCAGAGGTCTTACAGCAAGTATCAAGCAAATGTTAGTTGTAAGTAATTCATTCCATTTGCTCTAACGTATAGTGTGTATTTGTCTCCCTTTTGCGTTCATTGTCTGCCCAGACAGTTACACTGCAAATGTTCCTCTCTGTGTCTTTGTGAGTCAGTCGTCTCAGTGTGTTTACTGCAGTTCATAGAAGCTGCTAGAAAGAGAAGCATTACTTTGCCCTCGGTGTATTCTAGTAATCTCTTCGACATGGACATTGAACTGCTGGTGAATAAAACCCATAAATTGCACTGTCTCCTGTGCCTGACTTGCTTGTTCCCCCAGAGAGTTTTGCTTTTATGTGCTGAGGTTTAGACGTGTCCGTGTCTGTTACTCTGCTGCCACAGCGTTACCATCGAGGTGGATGGAATTTCATTTGTGCTCCTCACAACACTAAAAATTACATTTGAAAAACCCAAGAGCAATGTGTCTGTCCAGAAAGGGGAAAAAAAAGTAACCAGCTGTAGTGAGACCTCTCAATCAGCCATACAGTATTTACAGGGACTATTAGACATGCCACTAAGACATACACAGGCTGTATCCAAAGACAGAACCTGTTTTTCACTAACATGTGAGCAGCAGTATTTGCCAGTCATTTTAAGTTCTATTTCTATCCATCTCACAAGGTCCAACATTTGCTTCTGTTAGCTCGGCCTAAATTAATAAATTCTAGATATTCAACTTCTGTCACCAGTTAGTTATTAGCCATTTTTGCTGTTATTGTTTGGAGTGGCCAGGTAGTGTACAGTGTAATTTAATAGAGACTGTTTGGAAAAGACTGTTTTGTACTATAGTAAAAAGAAATAGAAATATGTCATAAAACCAAGACAATAAGCTAAAATAGGCTAAAAATGTTTTTTTTACATGTATATTCCTGGAGCTTCAGTGGCCCCTTGCCATACGAAAACAGGCACAACAATCAAGACAACATCATTTCCAGACATGTCAAACATGGCCCTGGCCTGCTAGAATAATTCATTTTATAATGAAAGCATTGACGATATCAAGTTCACTCTTGCAGAACATTTGGTGGGTAAGCATGTTTCGTTTTTGATTGAGCTTGCATTTCAATACGTGTCACATCTTTAACAGTCCCCACTCTTCCACACAAGCCGTACGTAGCAAAGTTCTGTCTTTCTAAAGAACATCTCTTGCATAATACCTAAAACTTGCAATCTTTTTTTTGTGTAAAATGTTTACCATTTGCTTTCTCAAGGAAAAGACACATTTCTTTCTGTTGTGTACAGTGGCAGCCACTGAATATAAAGTGTTTTCTTTATTCTGGCCAGTGCAGGCAGGGCCCTATCCACCTGCAGAATCAATCAGTCTTTTTGTGATAGCTCAGCTGGAATCTGTCTTGCTGGAAACCAAATTACACTGAGTAAATGGCTTCTATGGGGCCAGTGCAGACATTCAGGTCATTATGATTAGTTTTGGTGTGTGTCTGGAAGTACGTGTTTGTGATATCTGCCTTTTTTTTTCCTTCTTCTTATAAATGTCATCTCTTGCGGAAGCACATTTTCATATTGAGAAAAGTGGGACTGATGTTTGTTTCTACAGTACGTGTCCTATATAATGTTATTGTTAATCCCCTGAATGGAGTGTGTCATTCGGAGAGGAAGCAGAGCTGTGCAGCACAGTAGCCTTTCAGTCAAAGGAAGGCATCACCTTTGTAGTCCTCATTCTTCGAAGGAGGTTGCCCATGAAATGGGTCACAGCTGCCGACACACACTGAAGCTCAGTGAAAATGTAGGGGTGCTAAATGAGGAGCTAACTGAAATTTGCCAAATTTGCCAAGTTTAAAGCAGCTGTAAAATCATGTAACTATCTACTGTAGATAACCTTGTTACATAGCCTGCCATGTTTATAGGAATAATGTAAAGGTAGACATGGTTTATACATGCTGAGGCTTAGCAAGCTGAATTTGCTTTAGTACATATGCCAGTAGCATTTCAGTAGCATTGCTATAAATTAATTGTTTCTGGCAAATATATAGTGGGTATGCAGTTGTTGTACTGGGGGCAGTTTTATGCCTGCAGTGGCCCCACACTATGCTTTCATTTTAAAAGTGAAAGATTTGGAGCTAATAGAGGAATAACAATTAGAACCCTATAGAGAACGTGAAATTGATGTCACGCTGTGTTGAATTCTTATTTATGTGCCATATTGTGAAGATATTTGTGCCTTTCTGATGGCGAAAGGCACAATTATCAGCGTTTTGATTTCCTGTTGTGAGTCTAAAAAATGTTGCCATGGTAGGTCAGTGCTGCTTCATCAACAAAAGGCCCACCACTGAACAATGCAATGGGTTTTTTTCTTTCAAATTATGTAACAGATTAATTAGAGATGAGTTACAGTGTGATCTTTTCACTATCTATCTATCTATCTATCTATCTATCTATCTATCTAATAAAGGCTACATTTTAATTATATTCACTATAGAATACTATTCTAATGTATTATAAAAAAACAAGAATATTAAATAGTGTTGACCTCTGTCACAGTGGTGTGTCTGCTTAAACTGAAGAGCAGTTAGTCTGTTTGGTCTTTTGATGCTGATTGGATGAGCCTGTATACTTTGCAAATAGTGCATTTAGTTAAAGGATGGATTGTTGGTCTAACAGCACCGCTGTGCCCAGTAAAGCCACAATTTTTATGAAATATCATCACAAACCCATCGCAGAGAAAACATTTAACTGTCTGTTTATCTGAAGATTCTCTGTGCATATTTTAATATTGAATATCCCATTTTCATTACTTATGATAATATTTGTTGTCTGACTGTTTCATTCCTCATGTCTGTAAATGATTTAACATGAACTCACGATGCTTCTCTTTTCTCATCTCTCCTCAGCTGGCCAAACGACTTATTGTGTCTTGGTAGTGGGAGAAATATCAAGCACACTCAACTTCCTCTGTGAGTACTCAATCAGTGGGAAACATGCTTGTCTGTTGGACCGTGTGATTTATGACATGCTATAAATGACTGCAACCATAGCTGTTTTTCCAGGTAGAGGAACTGCAGAAGCATACAGAAGTAATCTCCTCTTCCTTGAAGTGTGCATGTGGAAAGATACTATAGACATGTTTATATGTGTGTGTTTTGTTGATCACTATATGTCAGGTACCATACAGTATACTCAATATTAGCATATGGCCTATACAAGCTCAAGCATCCAGTAATATAGAGATGCAGAGAAGTCAGCTTAAATGCATCATTAGACGGGCAACCTAATGGTGTGATACACAACATTTGGAAAATGTATTGAGAGCCTGAGAGCATTCACAAATAGTTTACAGTGTTAATTATGCTTATAGTGTCTGGGGCAAATGTAACACCATTTTTGTCATCATCAGCTACCTCTGCTGAGCCTCACTAAGCTAAAACACTCACATATGGAAGGTTGATTGTTCCCACCCTCTGACATGAGGATCTGCTTAGTTACCCCATTGTATAGCAGGAGGAGGTACACGTACTCTGTCAAAATCACTGTTGAACAATAAATAATAAACATCTTTATCAAGTGACAATGTTGATTAAGGGTTAGTTGGGTTAGGCACACAAATAGTATAGTTTGGTTAGGAACTAACCGTTTGGTTTGGTTTAGAAACAATAGTAGCTGCACCAGCTCTGGTTGTAAGATGCAATCAGACTGCACTTGTGAAGCACTTTCCTACGATCCCTCTGGAAAGTTTGTGCAGAAAGTCTGCTGTTTCTCAGTGTGCGACCCTGTCTCCTGAAAATTACTCCTGAGTAACGCAGTTGCCATTGGATTATGTTTTGGTAGCGAACGCATTTTGTGAATGAATGAAACTTCACACTAATTTACTGGAATTGAGTCCCAACAGGTGGTTGGGGTTGATCACTTTGCAGACCTGAGTTTGAGACCAGAGTCCTGCGTGAGGTTATGTTTATGCATGACAATCCTTGTTACGTTTAGAGACAGATCATGTTTGTGTTTCAATTTTTATGCAGATGTTGTGTGTAAAGTCAACTGTTACATTTTTGGCTAATGCCCAGCCCATGATCCTTCTCTGACCCTTAACCCAGTGCTGTGAGTGTCTGAACCCAACCATAAAACATGTTAATAAAGTTGGAGTCATTTATCTATTTGTGTTCAGATATTTTAACAGAAGAGAAAACCGGATGTTGTAGATCGGATAATTTGCCGGACAAAAAAAACATTACCTGTGGACATTTAATTGATATGTTGAGGATCAATGTGATTGTGACTTGTCATTTACATTAATTGTGAACATATTGTCATGTTGGCAGAAATCACATCCTGGTTGCAGTTACATTTCTCAGGAAAACGTAATTGTGTGTGTGTGTGTGTGTGTGTGTGTGTGTGTGTGTGTGTGTGTGTGTGTGTGCATTTTAGTTGTACAGGAATGTGATTTTTAGGAGACAGGGTTTCAGTGTGTTTCCTCTGCAAATTACCACAACGCACTCATTACAAAATAAAACATTGTTTGGGCATGTGGATTTGGCTGTAAAATAAAAAAGTATTTATTAGTCCATGGAGAGTTAAAATGACTGTTTTCATTGTAAAATTTATATTTCTTATTTGAAAAACAGACAAAAACCACCTCTAGACACTTTCACAACACACTGCATTGTAGGTTGAATGCTGCTAGGCTACACCGTGTGTTGCATTCACTGTCTGTACTACTGTAGGAATGTTTTTGTGTGGTTGTAACCATGGACCGGATGGATCACAAACACCCCAAACTTTCTAGACCAGACTTGAGGCCAATTTTTAATCCACACTGTCAACCACATGTTTATTACTGCAGCCATGATGACGACATGTTCCTTATTTTAACCCAAATCACCATCTTACTAAACATAACCAACCTGTTTTTTGTTTATTTTTTTTCCTCAGAGTAATCAAATTGTTATGGTAACTGGATATGTATGATTGTCCTCATGATGATAAAGGTCTTCATGATGATGAAGGTCCAGCATGCCAGCTTCTATTTCTGTGCAGCAGGGACGTATAATCAACATGGTTTGTTTAGATAGGAGGACTTGGTGGTACACAGATTTATCATAAAACTGTGAACCATCTGTCTTCCCCCTTTGTTACCACCATAGCCACTAGATGGCTGTGTCACCTATTAAAATCTATCTATTGGTCATAACTAGCTACATAATTTTTTCTGTGCTTTAGAAACGAGTTGCCCTGCTGTGAGGCTGTTGAAAGCTCTGTCTCATCCTTAAAACTGAAAAACAAAACAAATGGACTAATTGCAATGGACATGCTAGGAGGCTCATCTTAGCTTGGCTGCAGAGACATAACTGCAGAGACATAACTCTCTCCTGGCAAAAGCTGAAAAGTTAATACAGATGTTGTTTGTATCTTCTTTTTTAAGCACTGATCAGTACTGACGCCTCACATCTGAGGTCTTTGTCTACTTCCCCCAAACTTTATGCACATTTCTGTTTTCTACATCTATATAGAACTGACAGAATGTTACCTTTCATTATTCTCCTCCTTCTGTGTAATCTACAGTTTCACGATGTGCGACAATGTGCCACCTGAGCTGGAGCACTGCTTGTGCTCCCTTGTGGCTGACTGGATTGAAGATGGACTGTAATGTGAGATCAGGAAGCATTTCTGGTTATCTGCTTGGCACCTTCTATGATGAAATAAAGCGCTTTGAAGCCTATACAGTAAAGACATAATTGAATATTAGTTTATTGAATAATTGCTACGATGAGCAAGGCTATATGTTTTCAGGCTGTTTGTGCTCTGAGCCACAAAATATGTGGCAATGGGTTTATGTCTCTGGGAATCTGTGCAATCCTGAATGATTGGTTTATCAAGGCTTGCACCAAAAACAGTGGGGAGAAAAAGGCTTAATTACTTCACACAGGGCTGCTAAAGTTAATTTCTGTAGTCACGTGTTTATCCAATTACTCTGATCTTAATGAAGTGGAACATGGTTCATCAGAGTTCACGGGACACCATCCGCTCTCCTTTTTTCTTAGCCTAGTTTGGCTATTCCAGAGTGGGGAAGCTTATAGTCACTAAACATTAAACCAGGCAATACCTCACTCTGGATACATTTATCCAGTCAATATCTGTTCCTTGTTTAATCGCTTCTTCACAGCTATCTCAATATCACAGGCTAGTGAAAGAAGCGGGGGATGGGGAGGAGCACATTATCTATGCTGAGGTTTTACAGTATTAGGGATTATCCCTGACAGATAGTTTCCCTTCCAGGCACCATTAGCTTGGCCATATCCTATTTGGTATTTCCAACACCTGCGACCACCATCCGCTGGGCTCAGAAAATATTACCATTGTGTTTTGTTTTGGTTTTTTTTCTAGGGAATAGAAATGAATCATTGGGATCACAAGCAACTACTTAAATTTCAAGAAACGCAGTCTCCCCAAGGATGCCAAGGACCCATGCGTCATTAAAACAGAGTTGTGCTATCTGACATGGGAACGCTGCCAGCTCCCTCTCTGATATACCTTATAGGATTGTGGTCTCTGCATTTCCACACTATGCATAATAGCTAGTGTCTATAGCTAAGTGCAGTCAGGATCCTTGAGTCTGACTTTGAATGCTAAAGAAACAAGGGACACGTGTTTGCAAGTAGATGAAATTAAGTTGATTAGCTTGAAAGTGGAAGTGGACAGCTGACTACAGAGAACATAAATTAACATCGATCATTGGGCAGAGCACGTACTAATGACTCAAGGCTGCAGGGGCTTGTTAGCCAACCTCTGCAATGCACTGTAATGGTACCCACATCCTCACAATCCCTTAAATCCCCATTGTCTATCCTCGATTTAGCAAACAATCTGTCTTAAATTCATAAGAAAGAATGAATAGGTGGGTATTAATGTGGATATTATGAATACTTCAGAAGTTGTACATCAAATAATGCAGTTAGATCCACTGATCATGCTGTGGTGCAGCATAAATACTCCTTGTTATAAGCCTCATATTGAAGCTTAAAATGGCAAAGATATAATTATGAAATCTGTTTAATACAAATGAAGGAGTTCATATGTTTCCATATGTGAGATCTATAAGACGGTTGTAACTGTCAGTCTAAATCATAAGAGCACTTCGAAGACGTAGGTTTCTCTGTGTTTTTCTATGAATTTAATGTGACTCGTTCTGAGTTTCTCTGCTCTTGTGGCACATTGGCAAGCACGTGTAAATCTGAAAACATATTGATTATGAAAAACTTACAGGTGCTGGCCTATAACAGCATTGATTGCAGATAGGCGTTCTGACAAAATGTCCGGAAAACATTTCACATTGATTTCAAGTTTTTCAGCGCGCAAACGAAAAGCCTTGATTGTAATTGTCATATATACACCCTTATGCTACTCATTTATCACTTATTCATCCAGCACCTTAAATAACATACAATTACTGCACTTGTGACTCAAAGGAGGCCGAGAATACCTTGAGGAAAAGCATCTTTTTAAAAGCAAAGAACATTTCACGTCTCGGTAGGTCACAAGGCTGCGGCTTCTATTGTTAGATGGATAAAGTTTCTTCATTGGGTTTCTCCAGAACAGGCACATTTTTCAGCCTAGTGAATCTCATAAGGAACGACATCAACCAAATGCCTCATTATCGATCAACCCTTCCATATTTGATGGAGACCCATAATATGACTGTGGGCAAGGCGGCTTACAAAAAGTCAGGAGGTTAAAAAAAGTGGAAACCAAATCAATAATGATGACTGGCAGGACGAAGCTGGGGTGATCATTATTGCACCCTCTTAGAATAAATAATGTAGAGCAGAATAAATCTAGTTCGCTCCCTGCACAGCTAATCCTTTTTCTTCCGGCTTCCCTTCATGATTAGTGAGTTGTCTTGTTTTGTTGCATCCGTCTGTCTGCGGCGATTTACTGCAGACAGAAAAGGACAAAGAAAAACTGTTGTTTTGTGAACAGTGTGTTTTTATTAAAGCTCATAGATGTTTTCCCACACGAAAGCATGCGCAAGCCTCAAATCGAAAGACTTGTATCACTGTCTCCGGTCAACTTTATCACCTAAATGATCCTCTAAAAAAAAACGGATGTTTGTCGTTTGATATTTTCGATTGATGTTGTTTGACCACTGATTTGGTTGCTCAGTATGACTCCAGAACTTCCTTGAGAATCATAGAGATTTTAGGAGAGTCTCATTCTGCACAGTTTTAACTGTCAATTTGCCAAAACATGTAAACATACAATTGGCCTAAAAATGTCCAGGTTGTACCTCACAGTTTAAATTGCTAAATCCATTACAGTACATTGTACTACAGGTCTCAGGTCCCTTGTTTGCCTTTGCCTTAGGGGGTTGCCAGCCAGAGACTTTGGCTGGGGTGGCATCCCCTAAGGCAGGCATCTTGCACCCCGCTCTCCCTTCCCTACCTGCAGCTTATTACCAGGATCAAATGTGTTCTTCCAGCTTCTAATAGACTGAACATACCTGATCCAAGTAATTAGCTGTGGGTAGGGCAGGGATGGTTGGGAAAAAAAGCAGGACAGAGTTCCTTGAGGACTGGATTCGAGAACTCCTGCCCTAAGGAATGTAGTCACTGCTTATTTATCCACCAGGAGGAGCAGTGATTTGTTTTAGTGTGAGAGGCTGACTGAAAAACTGAACTTGGACAGATGAACAAACCTGCTGAATGGAGGAAAAGCTGACTTCAACATGAGTGTGTGTCCTTTAATTTCAAACAGCCTATGTAACATATTAAAATCATAATAAAATACAACTTTAATTTCATTTTATTATAATTTCACAATAAAGGCATTAATGTCTTCACATGTATGCAATCCACCTTTTTTTGGAAACTTAATTTGCTTCTTTATTTACCACTTGCTTGTGGTATTCCTTCCTCTGAGTTTAATTTTTGCACTATTGCTTTCCCAAGTACAAGTTGCTGTGCTCATTTAAACGCATGCAATAGCTGTTGGTTTTATTTAACTATAAAATCTGATTCATTTACCCTGAATATTCTATAACTATTTATTATAGCCAAAATGTTTCAATTCAGCTGCTTAATTTGTCACTGCATGGAAAAATCAGTATTGATAACATTTGCACTGATCTGCAACCAAATAATGCAAAAGATAAATACACTTTTAGTTTTTTTTTCAAGCTAATTCAACATAAAATTTCTAATTTAAAATGTCAGAACTTAGAAGCATTAGTGGAAGCCTGGTGGAAAGTTGTTGTGCGTCTGTTTATTTTCACACTAGTAAAAACTATGTGAAGCATGATGAAGGTTGGTGTGGAATTCAGTCCCTGCCCTCATACACTTAGAATTTATCAAAGCCACTGTTATGTTCTGGCCTTGATAGATTTTGGCTCAATCTGAAGTCAGTTCATCATGTTAGCTGCAGAACTGTGGTTCAGATTGAACAGTTCACTCTGCAAATTAGCTGTTAGATGTCAGTGGGTGCCTAAGATAAATGAAAATTATATTAATATAATATATTATTTGAACAACACAAACATTCATTTCATTTCAAAAAAGTAGTAAACTTGTTCAATATTATTATAATTACAAAATCTGAGTTAAAAATTTACAAAACATGCAATATTTAATTGAGACAACATTTAGTTGTTTGATTCATAATTTGAGGTTATATTTTACAGTGCATTGAAGGTTGGCAAACAAAAAAAATAAGAGTTACTAAAATTAAGTTTTTCAAATTGTCGCCCCACTAGCTGCACATGCTAATGTGAAGTTAAGTAGTGATTTGGGTTAATGCAAGAGTAAAAACTTTGGAGTGTAAAGCAAAAATACCCTTACAAAAAGTAGTATGCTTTAAGTTTACTTCAAGTATAGTAAGTATACTTGCTATTATACTATTCTAAATTACACTTATTATACTTGCTCAGGGGTGGTAGGGTGGTGTAGTGGGAAGCACTGTCACCTCACAAGTGGGTTCTGGGATAGGCTCCAGTACGCCCGCAACCCTAAGGGGGCTAAAAGAAGTATACTAATAGTATACTTTAATGTACTTCTTTTTCTAAGGGTAGTCATGCAACAGAAAACTGTGTATTGGCTGTCTCGGGATAAAGTACTTCTGCACTCCTGTAAGGCAGATATGTATTGGTTGACTGCTAAAGTGTGCTGTGAACACATAACCCTCATATTACTGTATTAAGTTATCATCAACATGAAGTTGTGTCTTTTGATGAATCCATATATCCACTATTATCTCCACTGTCTTCTGTTCCCCACCTAGGCACTAAATAGAAAACAGCTTCCTGATTGCATCTGTCCTCGGACAATTTGGCAGCAAGACTGAGCAGTGGCGCCGTATCCAGCCCTGTTAATACGTCAATACTTCATCACTATTAGAGAGTCACATTCGCATAGTCATTTAATGCATTGCTAATAACAATGGGACCAAAAGTAGTGTCCAAAGGCAGATGTTAAAAACACAGACTGCCTCACAAAAGCATACCTGAATAGAGTGTTTGGAGAGTAATTTGTCAAGGATGGTCAAATAATAAAAGATTTGAAATTCTAAATCAATGTCAGTGCTTCTTTGTGCCATGGAGGTCACTAAATAGAAAACAGCTTTATCCACGGATGATGTGTCTGCGTGTTTGAAAGCAGGTTCAATAATTTGGCAACACAAGCCTACTTTTCCTGTTTCTGTTCAGTTTGTCTGTTTGCATTCTTTCTCTGCACTCTCTGTGATATACAGCGAGCACACAGTGCACTTAATACATCACACATTTTGCTAGAGTAAATATGTTGAACCCACAGTTCTTAGTAAGCTTAACATTACTTTTGGCAGGATGTTTTGCTCATCTGTTGCTGCTACAGCTGCTTTTTCTTTTTTCTTGTTTTTTTTTTTTATGGCTTGACTTGCTCCTGGGAAATAGCATAGCCGCAGTATGTATACACTAAATATCAGCTCCTCGGTATTAGCTGCTAGGTTGCCTCTCGGCATAGGATGTTGCCTGTGCTTATTTAGTTGAATGAATTATTAATGGCTCACTGATTTTCCACAAGTTCCAGCCTGCTTTCTTTTTCTCTTCCAGAAGGCTTGATGTAGACTCCAGCTCCTCATCTCCACTGTGCTCATTTGCCCTCCTTTTCTTCCACAGCCAAACGGAGGAGTGTTTACCCAAGAAATATTCTCTACTCTCTGGCAACTGGATGGGAGGAAGGAGAATCTTTGACCTTGGAAAATGAAGATGTTGTTGCCATGGGAACTGTTAATCCTTCTGTCGCTCAAAGAGTGCCTGGCTGGTGAGATGCCAAGTCAAGTCGCTTTTCACGTCACCCCTGATATGCATACGTCTCTTATGGGGACGGGGACGACATCTTCCTCTTGCATGCTTAGGACATCATTTCATTTGAAAGAGATTGGTAGTTGTCTCACAGGACATCACACTTTTGGTAACTTTTGGTAACCTGCACCAAATGGTGCAAAACAAGTGAACCTTTATACTATGCTTAGGACTGCAGGGCCTAAAAGAAGCACAGATGGAGGTGTTTGCATGTAGCAGTGTAGTTTTATGTGATTTAGCACGATGAAGTTGTCACAATGTAAAGTGAAAGAGCACTTGTCTAAAATGAAACTCACTCTTAAATTTTACATCTGAAAAGAGACTAATGTAAGGGAAAGAAACGATCTTCCCTGGTCTTTTTATGCCTTCCCATTTCAGTAGGTAATTTTCTTAGTTTATGTCCACCTGCTGCCACTTATATGAAATATGGCCAGCATTATAAAAATCTTTTCTTAAAACAAATTTATTCTGTAGTTTTTATTCTGAGAAACATGTTTCACAAAGAGAAAAGAAAACGTACATTGTCACAATGTGACAAACATTGCCACATTATCAAACATACATTATCCATAAGAGCTCTGATTTTACATACGGGAACCCTGTGATGTTGACCATTGCATTTGTATTCACATACACTGAATACTGAATTCAAACCAACTCTTTACACGTCATCAAACAAGCACATTCAAATGTATATAGCACATGCTCTGGTGTCAGTTGTATTGTTCATGCTTCCATTTCCATCTCATCTCAAGCCAGCATTTTCACTGGGGTATATCTATGCAACCTGCAAACACAGGAGCAGAGAATGAGGGGTTATGTACGTAACAGTATTTGGATGCATCCTAATGAAATCACAGTAAAGCCACAGTATTTAAAAAAATCTGTTTAGTAGAAATATGTTACCAAAATAAAATTGGGTAATGACTAATACCTGGGGCGGCACTGTAGTGCAGTGATTAGCACAGTCGCCTCACAGCAAGAAGGTCCTGGATTTGATTCCCAGAGTCAGCCAGGGTCTTTCTCTGTGGAGTCTGCATGTTTCCCCATGTTTGCGTGGGCGTCTGGCTTCCTCCCACAATACAAAGACATGTAGTCAGGGTAACTGGGGACTCTAAATTGCCCATAGGTGTGAACGGTTGTTTGTCTATATGTGGCCCTGCGCTAGACTGGTGACCTGTCCAGGGTGTACCCTGCCTCTCACTCCATGACAGCTGGGATAGGCTCCAGCACACCCGTGACCCCTACGGGGACTAAGCAGTATAAAAAATGGATGGATGGACTAATACCTGAAGGGCTGTGCCAAGTGTAGGCCTAGTGAAGCAGGGCTGGGCTGAGCAGAGTGGACTGAGTAGTATTTTTTTTTTTTTCAGGCTATTTTGCTCATTTGCAACCTTGACGCTGCAAATTCATTTAGGAAGGTGGTGCTCAACATGCAGTATCAAAAAATAATCCCAAAAGATGTTTTCTTTGCTCCCAAGTATCAGATTTGGAAGTACAACATTCAGTTTTTCTTTTCTGCAAAAATAGACCATCTTGCAGTACATCCATTAAAGAGTTAGTCAGTTGAAGTTAGAGCAATATTAAGGCTTAGTATACTTAAAAATGACAGTCACAAACAAACTTAACCATGATTAAAATAAGCCTGTATTTTTAGAGACTGCTTTGCCTCGTTTGTGCTAGTGGTCATTCCACTTGGTGTGTTTACAGGGTAGCACACGTACAAACCATCTGATCATTCCCAGGTGAAATAGCCCAACCATTAAAGGTTCATTAATTTGTTTAATTTAAAGGACATTGCAAACAGGGTAAAAATGAAACACTTCCCTCAGAGGCCAGGGAAACAAGGCTCTTACCTGAGGCAAAGACTCTCACTCTCATTAGGATGATGATGGTGATGATAAGGGAGGGAACACACATTGTCCTAGTCAAGGTCAGAGGCGTGTAAAAAAAAAAAAGAAAAAAAGCCTTTCATCCTCTCAAGTGCACAAAAAGAAAAATGAACAATTTTTAAGAGCAGCTTGCTGTATGACACATGGTGTCACAGGAAAGGTAGGGTGGGGACCAGTGTGTGGACGTGTGTGTGTGTGTGAGTGTGAGTTTGCATCTATTGAAGAAATGTTAGATTTCACGGGAGTAATTAGTGTAGCATTGGTTAATTACTCCAGTGTATTGATAGTGTGACTGGAGCTAACTGAAACAACAAGCTTGACTGAGTGGACACACCAGCCCAAACTACATGCATTTAGACCAAGGCTTTACAGGCTCCATAATAAAACTGTCACCTGACTGAGACAGTACAACTCTCACATAAACACCTTAACTGAGTTATTCTGCTTGTATTAAGATCATGATGAAATAAAGCAGAAATCAATTAGTCAGCTTGGTAACTTGCCAGTCTTCATAATTACTCTTGACAAGTAATACAGCTTAGGCTGTTTTCTGTCTTGATGCTTTGCACGAAAGTTCTCAGTGAACCGAAGTGTGAATTCAAATAAAGAGTGTCAGCTGTAGTGATGAGTCAAACGCCTTAAAATAATACTTATTCCCACAAGTAAAATAATTTATGTTAAGATGTGCTGTGAATCCTGATGTACCGTAAGTTGCAATCATTTGCATATCTTCCTAGCAACATCGCTAACTAGTGTACAATCCCCATTTCCTCAAAATCTGTGCTCTGTAAATTCCAAAGTGCAAAGAAAATATTTTACTTTTTTCCCCTGATTAACTTATTTGTAATTTGTAAATGTAATCAAATGTAGCATCTGATGAATGCAACACACTAAAGGGCATTTCATAGGCAAGTCACTAAAGCTTTTAATTAGATGTTTTCTTGACTTTATTGTCATATATGCACTTTTTGGTGTGGCAAGCAATATTTAACATGGCTGCCTGCCATGAGAAATACCACCAGTGAAAACACCGTATTGGGGAAAAAAAAAAAAAAAAAAAAAAGCTTGGTTAGGGTTTTAGGAACTAAAACTGTTTGGTTAGGTTGGGACAGAGGCAAAATAAGAAAGGTTTATAAAATAGTCAAGTAACACAGTTCTGGATGGTTCCAGAATTAGCAGATGAATTGGAATCAGGTGATGGTTTCATGATTGAATGTAAAGGGGTTTTTTAAAAAATTAATATTTCTGAAAACAACATTGCCAATAGTTTTGATATTTCACCATCTACAGTGCATAATATTGAATAAGAGCACAATGCATGAGATATAGCCACATGGTACATGGAAAGGGGTGGCATGGTGGTGCAGTGGTTAGCACTGTCACCTCACAACCAGAAGATCCTGGGTTCTATTCCCAGGTCGCTAACCCCCTTTCTGTGTAGAGTTTGTGTGGGTTCTCTCTAGGCACTCCAGCTTCCCTTCACACTGAGATGCAGGTTAGTTCTCTAAATTGCCCATAAGTGAGAGTGTGAATGGTTGTTTGTCTATATGTGGCCCTGCAATAGACTGGCGACCTGTCCTATATGACAGCTGGGATAGGCTCCAGCACACCCGTTACCCCTATGGGGACTAAGCGGTATAGAAAATGGATGGATGTTACATGGAAAACTCCTGTCACTGTAACACAGTCTACTGCTGCATCCAGAAATGTAGCCTATCATGCACGGAGGAACATTGGAGGAACATGGACAGAAACAGAGCAGGGCTCGGGCTCATGATGAACCAAGTTTGTTCAGTTTATTATCAGGAAAAAGATGTGCCATAGTTCAAAAAGAGCAGACTGTTATTACCAAAAATGCAAAAGACAGCATTGTGCATCACTACCCGTGATAATAGTGATTTGCATATCAATCTTGAAAATCAAGCTTTATCCTGGGATTTTCTAGAGCTCCATACTAAACAACATCTCTGCAACCCAAATGTGGAGGAAAGCACAAACTCACAAAGAAATGTAAAAAGACTAAGCAGAACTGTGTTTAGGAGTTTTTCTTTAACATTTCTTTAGCAGAGAGATAAATGCAGCAATCAAGACAATATCTTTCCTGGGAAGGAATGTGGTTTGTTATAGTCTAACTTAGTGTTTCTAGCCAAGAACATGTAGTAACAAAAAGTCCTGTTGGGGGTGTTGTGGTAGTGAAGTTATGAAGGTGTATACTACATAACCTTGTGTGAAATTCCAGCCGGAGACTGTTTCCGTGTGTCTCCCTTCATTTCCTGTTTGTCTCTGCTTTCTGCTATCCAATAAAGACACCGTAGAGAGGCAGAGAAAAAAACACAACAATTAAAAAAAGGAAAAATCACCACTAGCACATCCACTGGCAATGTTAGCTGCTCTGTCCTTCTCTTTATTGGATTTGGAAAAGTTACACCCCAGCAATGCCAGCACTGAAACAAGCAATTGTTTCTCATTGTATAGTATGTACCTACATAAAGTGCATGTGTAGACTCACCAATAAATATGATTTAGAATATTAAATCATTATAAACCGTGTAAGAAAGGTAAGCTAGACAATTTCTCTGTTATTGCGGAAACACTTTATGTACAATAAAGCATGTATGGTTTAACCGTACTGTGGCTCCAAATGGGGTATTTCCCCAATTAAGGCTATTAACCGGGGGATCGTGTTGTAAGCTGCACAGAATGTGCCAGTTAGTCAACATGCTACAGGGTTCTCTTAAGTTAATTGCTCTCTCATTGCAGTGTGTTATCTGCCTCGTGATGTGCACGAGTGGGTTTATTAAATACAAAATCCACTCAGAGCCTTGTTGGCAGCTAATTATATGGGTGTAGAGTTTATATACAATTTCCTGAGTGCTGACTGATTTATTTTTGCATTAATTCAGTGTCACTTACTTTGCACTGATGTGCTTTTTTTAAAGCAGAGAATACACGCCACGGTCCCGTCTTCACCCAGGAGCCCAGTGATAGCATATTCCCACTGAGCGCTGAGGATAATCAGGTGTTCATTAACTGCAAAGCCAAGGGAAACCCACCTCCACATTACAGGTAAGTGTTTTGACTGCACCTTGTGTCTATAAAGTGAGACTACAATGTCCAGTGTTGATAAATGTTTAAGTTCTCTCCTGAGACACACGTAAATACAGATGTTTATTGGCCACGTATTTAAATCTAGTTATTCATTCAAAGTAGTAGGATAATTCAACTTTTAACCATGTGTGTTTGTGGGGCTGGCTCCTCACCCAATCATGGTTTCTACCTTGTGATCTACTGCATCTACAGGTGGAAGGTGGACGGCAGAGAAATCAACACAAAGTCAGATCCTAACTACAGTCTTGTAGAAGGGAACCTGCTGATCAGTAACCCTCATGTCATCAATCATGCAGGAGTGTATCAATGTATCGCCACCAACACATTCGGGACCATTGTCAGCAGGGATGCAAAAGTACAATTTGCATGTGAGTCTTAATGTTAATGTTTTAAATGCTCATATTATTGCTGACATATAATTGTGCTTTTGGCTTTGTTTTGTTAATGACACACAGAGAACTTCATTTCAAGTGAATTACATTTTAAATTATATTTAACAATATGTTAACATTGACAGTAAGTTGAACAGACATTCATACTGAACATATTTTAACATGTTTTCTGCAAATGTATTTTATTCCAAAATTTGTAATCTTGCATTATAACACTATAGCATCATTAACATGTGTTATTCTTA
The DNA here is from genome assembly GCA_900302695.1 of Helostoma temminkii. Classification (NCBI taxonomy): domain Eukaryota; kingdom Metazoa; phylum Chordata; class Actinopteri; order Anabantiformes; family Helostomatidae; genus Helostoma; species Helostoma temminkii. The sequence continues at coordinate 17,009 of OMLM01004206.1, read as the reverse complement.
TTTATTATTTTTAGGAACTTACAACACTTAGTTGCGTTTAGATAAACAGTGTAATCTGTGTAATTCAACACAGTCATTCTCTCTTCATTTGACAAATAAACTAAATAAGAACATAATCCATAAAGTGATCTCTGCACTAACAGTGTGCAGTTCAGTTAAATGATTTTCAGGAAACACAGTTATTATACATGTTTATACATGTAGAAACCCAAAACACTAACAATGAAACATGCTAATGTTGCATGCTAGCATACAGGGATACTAAACATCGACCTGTTTTTTCTGCTATCTTGGTGTTTCACATGTTGAAAATTCCAGTTTCAAGTTTGGAAATGTGCAGCTGTTTGCCATTGGCAACAGAGTGTCCTTTTAAAGAACTTGATTAAAAATGACTTCAGATTGTTTTATCACTGCAGCACCAGTGGAACCCATGAAGGAATGAGGGCTTTATGTTTTGTTTAGGGTGGATTTTTAATCAGTTGAGTTCTGATTTGACCACTGCTTGATATTTGCCTGATCCCTCCTGGGACTCGCTTGATATTTCTAAGACTTGGGGATATATATGCCTCCCTGCTGTTTATTCTCTCACATGGCACAGCAGCATTTAATTAAAGGTGAAAGTAATCTCTCAAGCTCTACTGATAGAAGAGCGTTTTGCTGCACCCTCTGCCTGATCTGCTGCGCTTGCTGTGATATTAACAGGGCAATCTCAGCGTTGACTTGTACGCACTGTGAACAGACAGGGAAATATTCTACTGAATGAATTGCTCTTCACTGGCTGTCACCTTTAGGTAAAAGTTATTCCAGCTGTCAAGCCCTGAAAAGTTTATGTTTTTTTTATATATTCAACAGTTCTGCAGAACTTCAGCAGAAAGTCAAGGAACATGGTATCGGTGAGAGAGGGTCAAGCCGTGGTTCTGCTCTGCGGCCCTCCGCCACATTACGGAGGTACTGTGCCCTGTCCTAACTCTTCCGCATTTGTCTGCTGTAGTTTCACATTCCTGCTTGCATCAGCAACCCTTATTGTTCCCCACTCTGCTGCTTATTATCTCCCTGTAACACCACTGTATCTCTTTAGGTTTTATAGCTTCCCACCTCCTCTCTCTGTCGCTCTCCTTTTCGAACTCTGACACATTGTTTTCCTCTCAGTTCTCCTTATCTGTCAGACAGGGATCTTTTTATGATCAGCCACCGCTCTACCTGCCTAGAGGCCATGCCTCCACATCTATACTTCATAGCCTCACACTTCTTAACCTTGGGCTCACTTTTCTCGCCCATATGATCTGTGACCATACTCTCATCTGTAAAGTCTCCAGAGCTCCACTTCCCTGACTGTCATTTTTTTTTCTCCACGATGTGGGCAGGTTATCTGTGAGTAATAAAGGCTGCTAGTGGCTGCTGTGGCCGGGGGAGCTTTTATCCCGTGGCACAGCTGTGAGTCTGCTCGTGGGTCTGTGTGCTGCTGATTAGCAGACCCTCAAAGTGGTCCGCACTGCTGCAGCCATCCAGTGCCCACCAGCGCAATTTCACGCCAGCATACCATTCTTCCTCCGTTGTCTGTTTCCAGCTGAATCCTGCGGCCACGCTTTTGCAATTTGCTGTCCAGCCTTTCCCACCTCCCCCTTTTAAAGCCTGCATCTTTTTAGATTTTTCTTTTAAAGCATAGTCACACATTTGATAGGATTTATGCTACATGATATTAATAGCTGAAGGTGCTTTAAAATTGAAAAACGTTGCTCTTTTGTGTTTTGTTTTTTTTCTATCTCCACAAGGTTTCAATTATGTGAAAGCTTCCTTAATACTTGTTGATGCACCACTTGAGGAATACACTTATGCACCTTATTAAAAGAGGATTCATCTGCAGCTTTTTTGAGCAATCAATAGGTATGCGGTCTAAAAGGAGCCGTGCTGAGAGTTAAACTCTGTCAGAGGACATGAGATTATGTGCCTGCAAGTCCTCTGTTGCTGTGGGACTGCAGCTCTTAAACAGACCCAGTCTCTGATAGCCCCTAATCATGAAAGGTCTGTCACTCTCTGCCCCGACTTTTCCTGTAATGATTTTAATTCACTGTTTTCCCTCAAGGGAGTGAGTGGAACTTTTTACCATTTGCCCAGTCTGAAGGGTTGACTGCAGAATGTCATGTTTCTGATACGAGAGAGCTGCACTAAAACCTGGCAGTAGCTGTCTTTTGGCGTGTTTTACACTTGCACTTTGGCATTCTTCTAACTCCTTCCCATTCTTTATGTTGACATGAATTGAACTAAATTGCAGAAATCTTGTATCACAGAAAAACCACAAATAGAATAACACATTTATGAGAACCAGATTATCAAAATATTGCTCCTCAAGCAAACACACAAACTAAATTGCGCAGCTGCCGTCTAAAACCTGACTTTTCTTTCTTTCCTTGATGCAGAGACATCAATGACATTGTCTTAAGCCATCTGCTAAGCAGTTGCATTATTAATACAAAAAAAAAAAAACCAGAAAAAACACATGTCTATATAACTTTATGTTCCATATTATAACTGTATGGTAGTTTATTTTGTAACAATTCCAGTGTGACAGATTTTATTGTACAGAGTTAGAGGTGCACTGCTTCCACTGGGGAGACCTGAGGTGACGTGGACCTACACCACCCTCCTCCTCATGTTGTACTGTGCTTCTGAGTGGGAGATCTTGAAGGCTCCTGACCAGCTCACAAGCTAGAATTATGGCAAAACTCCAACAAGGTTAATTACCACATGCTCAAAGTGGCAAATCACTGAGCTGCAAATGTGTGATAGGAAACCGATCACCACTGTTCTGAATTTTATTGTGAGGACGTGCTATGCTGCCCCCGGCAACATGCCATCCTGGACAGCTGCCCTTGTCACCCACACCTTAATCCACTATCGTTCCTGAATAAAAAACATTAAGTGTTACATGAGGGCTTTTAACGTTGCCAATATTTTTATTTATAACCCAAAGAGCTATGACTTTAATGCTAAAAGGTTTTTATTTCACTGATCTATATTTATTTAATGGCTCTATCTATCTCTAACTCTTTCAGTTGTGCATATTTTAATTTTATAACCTTCTGTTGTACAAATACAAGTTTATGTACTTATGTACATTATCTTTTCTGTTTGCAGGCATTGCCTACACAGGCAGTTAATCAGTCCCTGGGATGTCAAAAACAAAAAATGTCACCAAAAAGTCATTTTATTTCTGGTAGAAAACAGAATATCTCCTAATTTATTTTTAATAATATCTTTTTGGTGGGCAACACAATGTGGAGGCTGAACTTAAGTCTCTTTGTGACATTGTATAATCATATTTACCATTAACCTTTTACACCGTATCTATGGAAACTCTGCTCACACACCCTGTAACATGATGAAGACCCAGTGCTGAAATGCATCGGTATAATAATTAAGGCCATTGCATTAGTTAGCATTAGTCAGTTAGTTAGTGCTGCCAAGCTCTTTATTTCTGGATATTTGCTTGCCTGAAGATGCTGAAATGCATCACTGCAAAAGTTGAACCAGGTTCGACTTCTATACAGGACAACCCTGCATTTTCTTGCCAGAACCCCCTGAGTCTCACCCCTGCTGTACCAACACAGTGGTCCAGTTCAAAAGAATGAGGGGCCTGCCCTGTTTCACACAGTGCTGTTGTCTGTCTGAACTCGACCTCAGTCCATCTCTCAATACTTTCTGACCTCCCTACCATAACCTATTGTAGACAGGAATCTTAAAAGATGGATCACAAATATATACTGTCAATACCAGACAGGTTATGGACCCCCCATTTTGTGGGGTTGTGAGTTTATACAGCAACAAAAAACTATTGCTCTTTGTGTGTGACTCATGTGAAGTACAATGTCCATGTTCGTGGTAATAAATGAATATGTCATCACGTAGCTTTTTTTTATTGTACAGTAAATATGTGCATGCAGAAAATGCATTTATGAAGTTTAATCCCATGTCCCTGTGCTCTTTTGCTGTTTGCTAACAGGTTGTCATATGAAGTGAATGTAAAAATGGATCCTTCACACATACTGTTAAATTGCCCTCAACCATTAGCCTGTGAGTCATATTAGCAACGTCAGCAGCGAAGGTCCATGGGTCACATTCTTCTTTTTACTCTTTTTGTGGATCAAAAAAGAGCAGGACATTGCTTTATGTAGCAGTTTTAGTGTCACCACTGAAGCTTGTCTAGCACTTAAACACACTGAAATGAACTGTTTAAAGAGAAGAGCTAAAAGAATTTTCATGCTCTAAGACACTTCAAGTCCTTTGATGTAAGCGTCTTCTGTTTATCTGCATGAGTTTCAAGCACAAGTGAGAGACTACGACTACGTAGTTCAGTGTTCTTGTGAAGCGACTCTGTGGCACTTGGTTCACAGAGCAAGGTAAATTAGCTTGTCATCTGCAAAGACTTAATAATTTGGGCATAATTTAAACACAAAAGGTACATGTTTGAAAGTAATTTAATTTGAGTGATGTAATCAAATGATTAATGATTAACTAATCAACTCTTTCTTGTAATTAAAACCGTGGTACACAAGCTTTGCCTACACAGGCAGTTAATCAGTCACTAGATTGTCAAATACTAAAATATAGAATGTCACCAACTTTATTCTTAGTCATTTTATTTCTGGTAGAGAAACAGAATATCTCCTAATTAATTTGTAATACTATCTTTTCCTATATATGTACAGTATTATAGGTTCTACTGTGCTGGTCATTTTGGTGCAGTGTCACTGTAAAAGGTATCTCTTTGTCTCAACATCCACAGTTCTTAACCTGTTTTTCTGTTTTCAGAGATCAAATATTCATGGGTTTTCAATGGACAGAGCAGCTTCCTGCAACAGGACGCTCGTCGTTTCATCTCTCAAAGGACAGGCAACTTGTACATAGCTAAAGTTGAAGCCTCAGACGCGGGGAACTACACGTGTGCAGTGAGAAACATCATGACCAACACCACGGTGTTCAGCTCTCCAACCCCCGTGGTGGTGCGGAGAGATGGTAAGCCATCCCCTGGTTATCTTGCTCACCGAAGGCGAACCTGGGAGATAAATTGCTTGTCTCCAGCGCGACACACTTTATATTTTGCTTTTGCTTACGAGAGGGATTTTTTTGCCCCATCCCAAAGTCTGTGAACTATACGGGGTTATGTATGCGAATAACACTCTGTGTATGCATGAAGACACATATTTACATAACCAGAACTGCAGTCTGTGCTGACAAAAAAAAGCGTGCAGGCACACAAGCACAGCAAGGAGCTTGCTTGTACTAGACCCTGTCAGGACCGTTTATATGCATCACTTCAGATTTGAGCTGAGGCAGAATCAACAATAAATGCACTCTTTGCCGGTGTCATCCATGTTTTATATTTGACTGATGTGATTCCCTTCATGCAGCAGTGATGGGTGAATACGAGCCAAAGATCGAGGTGCAGTTTCCTGACACCCTTCACGTCTCTAAAGGATCATCAGTGAAGCTGGAGTGCTTTGCCTTAGGAAAGTAAGTGTCAGACACATTAACACGGTGCACCTCTACCCCCTCACACACCGCACTGTCAGATTTCAGACATTCTCTATTACAACAAACAAGATGACAAACAAACATGGCAGCAGCCTTTTCGGTGCTGGTGTGAGCATAAGCATGACCTTTTGTGTGTGACCTCTGCAGCCCCGTGCCTTCCATCTCGTGGAGAAGAGCTGATGGAAACCCGCTCCCTGGCAAGATCAAAATCAACCCCTCCAGTGGGGTTCTGGAAATTCCATATTTTCGGCCGGAGGATGCTGGTGTGTACGAGTGTGTAGCCGAAAACAAACAAGGACGGAATGTAGCCAGAGGTCAACTTTTGTTCCACAGTAAGAAGCATGTACACCCTCTCTTTTCCTGAATCTCTCGCTGCTTAATCCGTACTTTTTGATATCCAGTATTCCATTATATTTATTACACTTGTTGAACAATAACATGCTTTATCATATTATCTAAAGTTAGAGTTTTTCACAATGAAATGTCTTCACAACACTACGGCTAATCTGGATTTAAATTGTGCTTATTAGCGTTTCTGTTTTGTGATCATCGCATCTTCCCCTGCTGTCTTTAAAGCCAGGAGATAATGAGATTACTCATACACACGTCAAGATAGATCTACCACCTCCATAGAATCAAAAGAAGCCGGCTGCCAAACTGCAAGCTTTGAAATGAGTCATTTGTATATCTAGGGAGAGAAATGTCTACATCGCTCAGTATTCACAACTGACTTCTGTAGGCAGAGAGAAGAGGGAGAGTCTCCTCTGGTCCCACCCAGTGTATGTGTTAAGGGAGGACTGAGAAAAAACAAATCTGTAAGTTAGTTGTAGGAGTTGGAGTTGGACTTTTGATTTTATGTTAACTTCACAGTTTTAATTTGAAGGCATAGTTTAAAGTCAATAGTGCAAAACTATTGAATTCCTAATGGTTGTTGACACAAAACTGTTTTTGTGCAATTCAAGGTGCTTTTAAATAATGCATACAAGAGGAAGTAAAAGGATGTTTCAAGCGATGGAAGCCATTTTAAAAACTGAAAAGGAAAAATGTAAATGCAAAGCATAAATGATTAGAGCTGAAGGTTTAGTCAAAAGCATTGGAGAACAAAGTTTGTTCCGGCTCCGTGGTGCAAAGTAACTGAATGCTGCTTCTTTGTGTTTTATTTGGTGTCTGGGAGCGAGAGAGGCTCATTTGGAAAAAAGACAGTCAGAAATGTTCAGAGATTTAAAAAGCAACAGTGATTCAAACATTACTTTAAAGAACAGTGACAGACAGCTTCCTTTGTCTTCGCTAGAACTCAGCAGAAGCAGAGAAAACTTAGAAAAGACCAATACAACAGTCGAACCTGCTGGAGATAAGAGCTTGAACAAGTTCTGCATAGACATGAACCCTGGCCAAACTACTCTATTTTTAAGTCTCCAGACTTGATTATTGACTCGATGTGGTTATCAAAGCTTCACTTGGAGTCCATAATTACACTGAGATTGATTTTTTGTTTATTTCATTAGAGCTTCATTAGCTGTTACCTTCACAACAGTTACTCCTCCTGTGGTCCACAGAAAACAGTATGCAACTATTTTTTTTTTCTTCTCAATCATAAGTAAGAATCTAATGTTACAAACCGTGTGTAGGTTTTTACATAAATGAAGTGGTAATATCTAATAAAACAAATACAAGTTTGGAATATATTATACACTGTTTATTACATATATACAAACTAGAGCAGTACACACACCCTGTGCTTTGTGTAACTTTGTCATAAACTACTGTGCAAAGACCTTGTATGAGTCGAAATATTCTCAGATCTATTTCTACTTTTACGTCTACATTCTTTTCTGTAAAGCATGAGCCACCAGAGGTACTCTAAAATTCTACACATCACTACATCCCTCCACCTTCAGCCAGAACAGAGCAGCATATTAAACTCCGGTCTCAATGAACAGCTCAGGAACAGACGTGCGGCTCAGTTCTTATCTTTCTGAAGCTTCTGTTCTGTGAAACAACAGGCAATAGTCCAGATGCATCAGAAGCTTTGTATGTTATTGTGCATGGAGATAATGGCTACAATCACTTTGTAATAATAATAATATGTAGATTATAAACTGCATTTTAGATATAATTTTTTCTAGATGACTAGACCAGGATATTGGGTCTTAAGCAATGATGACTCATGCACACAGATTCGTTCTTAACTGACAGAAACCAGTGATTTAAGAGGATTTGTGGCGTTCAATGTGTTTTTGTCTACTTGGTACTGACAGCGCATGAAGGCCTGCAATGTGACATTCTTTTTATTTAAAGAAAAAGCAGGATAGGTAGATTTAAATGGCAATTTTAGTGTCATCAGTTATGCTAATGTTCAAATCTCTGCTGAAATGAACAATTTACAATTCACATTTAGTTCCCAGTTAAGAGCATTTTGACTGGTCATGGTTATACCATAGGTAAAAACTTAGTTTGCTCCGCTCCACTTGACTTCACTTTACAACCTGTTCCTTGATTTGCAAATGTAATTCCCACACAGTAGATATTTATTTGTTGATGACAGTCCTGTGTTTAACAAGCACTGTGCACTGGTTGACTGTTTGTCAGTATTCAATCACTCTTCTCTGCATTTACAGTCAGAAATGCAAATAAAATAAAATAGCTTGTGGGGAAAAGGATGAACCTAAAGACAAGCTAAGTGCACCACAAAACCATGTGCAAAGCTCTAATGAGTTAGATGGTTAAATACTAATGAAGAAATAAAAGCTACAGAACAAAAAGTAAAAGAAAAACATAGTGGTAATAAAAGTCACTTAATTAACAATATATACTACTTTAGGAAAGCAGGTAAGAAAGGAACAAGGATTTGTTTTTGTACTCATTACACTTGAATTTGATGATCAGTGTCCTGTGAAATCCCCGTAGGATGCAGCTGCATCTCTCTATCTCTATCTCTCTCTCTTTGATTGAAGGGCTTTTGTTTTATATGTGACGCATATTTCCTATGCCTTTAGTTTTTTCCTATTGCTCTAATAATACAAGAAGATAATGTGAGTCTTTGGTCCAGTGGAGTAGAACTGCTGTCTAAATTAGGAGAATAAAGGGAATTTTTGAAGCTGCTTACCAGTATTTTTATTTCTTCTCTGAACTTTGTGACCTCAAGCCCCACTGATCTCAGCTGTAGCTGCTGCTCAGTGCACATGCAGGTCAGGTCCAGGGGCTGACTGCATAATGAACTGCTGCTTTAGTAAATTAGAAGCTAATTACGTGCAGACTATGAAAGCAAGCTGAAAGGAACATGTACTAATTTGACGTAGGTTTCCATGTATGTCCCTGACCTGACCACACAACCAGTCTTGTGGTGAAAATGAAAGACAGATCTATTGCAAGATGTGAACACCTACATCTTATATCTGTGCCAATAACTATGATCTTTTTTCACAGATGTTGAACATATGTACTGGGTCCAGACACTGAAAGATGCCCAAATGGCAATAGATGCAAACCTGCAATGGGAGTGTAAAGCCGTTGGCAAGCCCATGCCTACATACAGATGGCTGAAGAACGGTGAGCTGCTAACAGCAGAGGTAAGAGGCTACAAATAACTGTATGCACAAAAATGCACCTTTCAGATAAGAAACAAAGCGAAAATCTAAAGAATTAGTCTTTGATAAACTAGGGATAGAAAGATTGTTCCAATTGTTCCAACAACTGTGTTGGTTTGCAGGGGAGGATCCATGTGGAAGGTGGTAGACTGACAATATCCAGGATTAGTTTGTTGGATGCTGGCATGTATCAGTGTGTGTCAGAGAATGAACACGGAGCTCTCTATGCCAGCGCTGAGCTCAAGGTTGTAGGTAAGTGCTTTGTTTGTGTTGTCATTTACCATGGAATGAACTACAGGCAAGGCAGAGATATACTCTACTGTATCTACATAGTGTTGTTAAAGGAATGAAAATGCTTTGTATCTGAGTGTAAATAAATAAATAAATAAAACAGGCCGAAGCGGCTTTTCACTGAGCCATGGCCTTGCTCTTTGATTTCCATAATTATTTCATACAATAAGCCAGTCTGCTGGTGAAAATATAATTTGCGTAATTGCTGCTGATGCACTTGACATTTTGGCTGATGCGCAGCTGTTGCCCCTCCACAAAGCGAGACAAATGGTCTTAACATGGGTCTGTTCCTCAGCCTCCCCACCTGACTTCACCCGGCGGCCCGTGAAGAAGTCCACAGTGATCCAGAGAGGGGGTGAGGTGGTCTTGGAGTGTCGCCCACACGCCTCCCCCAGGGCTAAAATCTCTTGGTATAGAGGGGGTGAACTCCTGAAGGACAGCAAGAGGTAGGCTATTGTACTGTATGCACTGCTGCTCATGCCACTGATGGCATCTGTTATAGGGTTTGTTCATGTGGTCATGTTCATTTCTGGGACTCATTGTTATTTATGCCTCTGCTCAAGGGGACTTTGGAAGTCACTGTTGTGTAAAACAGCCTTGTCTGGTCCAAAAGACTTTTTTTATTTAGACATCTTATTCCTCACGTGGTTGGACATGTTGGTTTTCTGCAAACGCACAGTAGTTTTGTCCGACGCCTTTTACAGGATGTAAGAAAGAGGCCATGACCCAGAGAGATCAATTTGTAAGGCACAAAATAAAGAACAAATATTATTAAGCTGTTGTAAACTTTGAAGCGTTCGGTATCCCACAGTTTCACAGCCAAAGTGCTGGACAGAACAGATGTCCTGTAGGGATGCTTTCTGTGCGAAAACCACAGAGAAAAACAATCTGCTTACATTCTCGGGCTCCATGACAGGCCACACCATGTCATGATTTAAGGTCTGAGCTAACACCTACGAGCTAAAAGAAACAATTTGTTGGTGCACTCGGCCCTCGCAGACTAATACACGCAATAAGAACCAGCAGAGTTCAAGCACAGTATGAGAGCTGCTTTCAACAAATGTCCAGCCGACATGTTCATGTTGGTTCAGAGAGAGAAAAAAGGGTTAGGATGGGTAGAAAAGTCCAGAAAGTAAAGAGACTCAAATAGTTCCCACAGAATTTTAGAACAGTTTAGAAGTTGTCAAAAATTAGTAAAATGGCTCGGCCTTCACTTGCAGCACTGTGGGTCTGACATCCCTAAAGATGCTTCAAACAGAGTCTCTACACTTCAAACTTATTTTAGCCCTATGACACCAGCATTCTGCTTTTCTTAGGAAAAGGATGTCAGCGAAAACAACATATGTGCTTCCCACTAAAGCCATCGCTCAGCTAGCCTACACATGAAACTGAAATCATTGCAGTCTTTTGTGTTGAACTCCAACAGAAACTCTTTGCCAAACTCAGCTTGTATAATTAACATAATAGCATCTATTTTCTCTGAGAGCTTTGCCATCTTGTTCAGTTTAGCCAGAAACTTCAGTGACTTACTTAGTGACAACTTTCTACAAAGGGAGATTTTAAAATAGAGAGCGCAAGTCTAGATCTGCTGTTTCTGAAACTTGTACCTGTTGATCAATTAACAGTTCCCAAATGGGTAATTTAAAATACCAGCTGTTTCCTTTCATGTTCTAGCATGCTGGCCATGAAGTTATCAAATTCACATTTTTATGAATTTATAGGCTGCAACCCTTGATATGAAAAGCAGTTAGGATGATGGATGAAAATATAGAATATATTCGAACATGTCTCATATCCAGCTAAAACTCAGGACGTGTGTATTTTAACATAAAAGAAAATAAATACGTCATGCTAAAATAGAGAGTTACTAAAAAACAATGCATGTCACTGACAGCAGAACATGACCTAACGTTCATTCAGCCACCATCATCCCACCCAATCATCTAAGGTGAAAATAACAAACCGTGACCCACAAATGTGAGGTCAGCCAGAGACAGTGGACAATTCATGGAGCTAAAATTAGCATAATTAGCTTCACAACTAAAGCAAAGAGAGATAGTTATAATTTAGCTGAGAAAAATTGACTGTAACCAGCCTAAAATGATAAGCTACTTTTTTTTTTTTTTTTTTTTAAATTAAGGATCCACTGTTGCAAAGAATATTCATAGCAGATGTGCCTCATGTCTGTAAAACAGAGTATCAGTTCCCCTTTTTTCATTGTTAAATGTGTCTTTCATTGGTTGGACTCATGGCTCTCACAGATTCGTTGTGTCCCATCTTTTCATTGCAGACACCTCCAAACAACCAGTGGGTATAAGAACAAAGCACGTGATCCCTCACTGGCTTCCCACCTGCAAAAACAATTGGAAGTGTTCACAGGTGGGAAGCCAGTGATGGATCACATGAGGATGCCAGATGTGGTGTTTGAGTGCGTAGGTGGGCATAACTGCCAAATTACAGTTTGGAATGTAATATTTGTTGTACATGTAAACATTTGATTTAATAGGAAAACAGGATTTTAGAAATGTTGGAATTCACACCCATTAAAACAGCCTGGTTGTCTTCAATAGCTGCTGTATAATTTAAAATATTATGGATTATGTGCACTACAGTGAAAGAACCTGGATTCAGCTTTTCATTTTATAACTCAGCAGATCAAATGTGACTTTTCTCATGTAGCATGGCCACTTTCATCCACTCAGTTGTCTTCTCAGACTTGTGAGGCTTAACCCTTCAACCTAAACGCAGACATTCTCATAAAACTTCAAAAAGAACACTCGCTCTGAGTTGCTGCAAAGTTTATATTGGCGATTTAGAAAGTTTTCAGCCTGTTATAGTTATATTTGGTGAACATAGTTACAGTAGTCTTGGTAATTGAACTAGACATGTAATTTCTCACAATATTCTGTCTGGAAAATTGAGTTGAGCGCTGGAATCTGCTGAGGAAAGTTTCTACTGCATTGATGAAATTTGCTTCACTAGAAAAAAAAAAACCTTGCTTTAAAAAGCTGTATCCAGGCCACAGGAAATTGCACCACCATATTTTTATTAATGTGGATACATTTGATGAATTTATTAACACGAGTCTAATATATAAAGATAGCTCATAACATAGTACATAGCTCACCTACAATGTACAGTAATAATCTGCTTTTTGTTTTTTGTTTTTTTTCTGTTTGTTTTGTTTTTTTTATAAAGTTTTGAATGTAAGCATGAATTTAATAATAATAAAAAAATAATAATGTGTGGCTTTAGTCTAAAAAATGACAAGGAATTTCACTTAGTTCTTTATCTCATTCGGCTAGAATCGCTTCCTTTATCTGATGTAAATGGGATAGATTTTCAATTAAATGTCTTATTTCAGACTGACAAAAGCTTCATACAGGGGAATTGTAAAATAATAAGTACAATGGTTTGACTATCAAATTATAGTATATTTACAAAAGTACCATTTAATGTAGTTATGTAATTCATACCTTGACTCTATGTAGTTATCATTTGCACAGCCTCTGTCTTGCTGGTGTTTTTTCTTTACTTACTTTTACGCTCACACTCAGATCAATGTCTGTGGTTCTGTAACCCACTGAATCTGCGTCAACATGCGACCAGTGGGATTGATTAGTTATCATATCTTTCATGGGCTGGTCATGAGAAAAAAGAGGAAAAAATACACAGGACTTATCCAGGCAGCGCATTTGGACAAGAATAGATATTCACAGTAAGGAAAGGAGTTTGTCTACAAAGCAGATAGTTCTTTACGTTTCTGTTTGTTTTGCAGCTCATTGCCCCTCAGGTCATGTTCTCAGTGCGCCTCCATCACTCAGCGTTTGATATTTTTGTCAATAAATCAGAGCAAAGCACCCTGTGTCAGACATGCTCTCTGGGTCTCAGCTTGGCCTGAGTGAATACATATTTATTCTTGGGAGCTGATGTGAAATTGTTTGACTTTTGAGCTGGCTGCTCACAGCAATTTTTGTTTGATTTACTGAATCCGAAGGTCACAACAGGAGAGCATCATCTGCCTCATTTATGCAAATGTTTACATGCTTTCCAACTTGTCTGTTCCAATGTAAGGCAGCAAAACAACTTCTACTTGTTAGCTTATGAAATTGTATTCATATATATTCTCCCTCTATATATGTATGTATGTATGTATATACAGTATATAAGTTAACTTATTTAAAAAAGCAAAAAGCAAAAGTTTATGAACATAAGTTACAAGCAGGTCTCTTTTAGTCACATTTATTTTGAGCGCTCTAATCAGACCTTGCTCCCATCTTTGTGTTATTACTTTTCTTAAAGTGTGTTGATGCTATCTCTGTGTCATAGAGCGATAAGGCTGCAGGTAAAGATCCCATTCAAATTGCCCCGCTCCACTCAGCTCTCCTTTCACTGTGGCCGTACTGCCCAGCTCTGGTCTGCGGTGTATCCAATTAATAAGTGCATTTAAGCGACTGTGCTGTCAATATACCCGCACACACACTGACCCTACAGCAAATCTGTTCTGCCTCAGCTAAGATAATTGTTATCTTCTGAGGCGTGCAAACATACTTCTGGAATATATTCTGAAGACTTCATTCAAAATGAAATAAATAGAGAAAAAAAATCAAATGGCTTCAAAAGTGAGACCATTTCTAAGATTGGAGGTCATTCATGCGATCGTTATCACCACTTTTTATCAATTAACAGCTAAAGAACT
>OMLM01004205.1:55402-68754 GCA_900302695.1 Helostoma temminkii | reverse complement strand
TGGAGGATGTTACAGGCAGCAGAACGTTTTCCACGGCATCTCCAGACTCTGTCACATGTGCTCAGTGTGAACCTGCTCTTATCTGTAAAGAGCACAGGGCGCCAATGGCAAATCTGCCAATCCTGGTGTTTGGCCAGCACGGTGTTGGGCTGTGAGCACAGGTCCCACTTGTGGATGTCGAGCCCTCATACCACTCTCATGGAGTCTGTTTCTGACAGTTTGAGCAGAAACATGAACATTAGTGGCCTGCTGGAGGTCATTTTACAGGGCCCTGGCAGTGCTCCTCCTGTTCCTCCTTGTACAAAGGAGCAGATAGCAGTCCTGCTGCTGGGTTGTTGTCCTCCTACGTCCCCCTCCACGTCTCCTGGTGTATAGGCCTGTCTCCTGGTATCTCCTCCATGCTCTTGACACTGTGCTGGGAAACACGGCAAACCTTCTTGTGTGACCAAAATCAGCCAGAAAGGATGAGAACAGGGAAATTGTCTATGGCTACCACCTGCAGAACCATTCCTTTATAGGTGTTGTCTTGCTAATTGCCTCAAATTTCCACCTGTTGTTTGTTCCATTTGCATAACAGCAGGTGAAATTGATTTACAATCAGTGTTGCTTCCTAACTGGACAGTTTGATATCCTAGAAGTGTGATGGACTTGGACTTACATTGGAATGATTGTGTTCCCTGTATTTCTTTGAGCAGTGTATTTTGAACCACTGTCTGTATAAATTTTTGACCTACCTGTTGCATACTTGTCACTTATTCTACATGTCAGTCTGTGTTCCTTTTAATGTTGCCACTGTTACAGTCCACATTGGAGTGTGGAGGTAACATAATTTCATCCAGCTTTGTTCTACTAGTACACTGTCTGGTTGACAATAAAGTTGACTTTGACTTTAAGTAGAGCAGCGGGCACAAAAGACCACCTGAAGCGATCCATCCTGCTTTTAGGTGAAATGCATTCCAGTATGGCTCCTATTCACTATGCACTATAGCACTGACATCAATAAACTTACAATTATGAAATGATAGTTTAAACTTAAAAACTGAGAAATTATAAATAAATAAATAAAAAATACAGAATTCATGACAGCTGCTGTAATGGATTGTATCTGATTGTACAGGTTTACCTATTAAAGTGGCCAGTGGTTCTCCTGAGGTCCTACCAGCTGTATGTGAAACACATGGCAGGAACAAAAGAAGATGCTTCAAAAGTTTTTTATTGCATTAAAAATTCAACAAGACATCAACATTGAAGAGGACAAAAAACATGCAAAAAAAGAAAATCCCTGCATAAACTAGTTATTATGTCATGCATATACTGTAGAAATCAGGCAAATCTAAACCATCACTTCATTATCTAATAATAACAATGTTGAATTTGAGAGAAAGTTGTGTTATTTAAAGTTGTCATATTATGCTTATGTTAGGTTTTATATTTTATTCTGGGGCTCCTTTGATGTAAGATTTTCAAGTTAATGCTGAAACATGCTATAATCTCTTTTGTAGAAAAGCTCATCTGACCTTGAGACAAAAAATATAAATTTAAGCCTTTTTCCCATCCTGCTCTGTTCTGATTGGCTGGCTCATGGAAGACTTCCAGTGGGCCCAACTAACCCTAAAACAGTAGTTATTAGTAACCACCCTATCTTTCTCTGGCTTTGAATACTGTATTGATAAACTGTAGAGAAAGATAGTATTGTTATTATAATAATATTACTGTTACTGCACAATGTAGAACAAGTAAATAAAATAACAATACAAACAAAAATGTGAAGAAATTTATACAAAACAATATCTGTGATACATATTTTAACTTGGTCCTGCTGATGATTCCTCCACCCACCCAGGCAGAGTTGGAACCATGTCCTTTAGCAACAACTTGGTTTAAAATCCTGCTGTAAACTGGGGTAGGTTGTGAAAACAGTTGTCCATGAACAGATAATAACATTTCTCAAGGCCTGTTGCTGGACTGTAACAGAACCTATTGTTGTTTTATGGTTCTGTATTTACTTTTCCTTCACAGCCAAAAAAAAGTTAATTTGCCTCAGAGGGTTGCAAATGGTCAGTTATGACATTAGCTGGTGTAGCACTTTGGGCTTCTGTTACTATGTGTAACATGTTTATCTGACTTCACAAAAGTATGTATGTAAAATTAGACCATGAAAAGCACAATATGACCCCTTTAAAGTTTGGAATTCAAAACTTTTCACAACCTTTCAGACAAACTGAAACCATAACAATACGTGTTTTTGACAAAAATTGTACAAAATTGTGAAAACGAATAAGAGTGCAGAGTGAGCATTGCTTGTCTGGAGAATTCCTCTGAAACAGTAACACGACAAAGAGCATTCACAGTTTTGTGCAAATTCCACAATACTGCAGTTTCCAGTATTGTCTAACTCTATTAAAAAATTATGTAACATTGCATATTATTAAATTTCAAATAAATACTGTACAAGGTAGACAGCCCAGTGTAGGCTCGGCTTGTGCAATGATGCATTTTGTACTGCAGATCATCACATTTATGTAATGCATGTTTTACTGATAATAAAATAATGAATGCCTGTAGCCTTGAAGTTACCTTTAGTCCTGAACTACATCTAAATAAAATTTAAACTAAATAAAAAAAATCAATTTTTCATAGTTGAGAACCACTTTAGATCTTTATGCAGAACACATAAGCTTGATGTCGTAGCACAATAAGCAGTCATAATGAAATTTTTCCTGGATGTGTTACCATGCAACTCTAAAACAAATATACACAGCAGATGCAAAACATTCATGCAGCGTGGCAGGACTTGATGTACTGTAAGTATAGATCATTTGTAACGCCAAACGTTTCTGTCATTGTTAAATGCTTGGCAGCAAATTGATGGCTGATAAAATTTTGCATTTGGGGATTTGAGGCAAACTTTTCTGACAGCACGTCAATCACATGCCTATGTTATCTACCGTACAGGAATTCCTGATGCTGCAATGTAGGACTCGCTGCTACGTACTGTATATTAAGTTTGTGCCCCAGTGACGGCATCAATTACATGATAAACAATGTTTTACAAAATGTACAAAATGCTACTTTTCTCTCAGTGAAAATCAGACGTCCTTAAAAGTTTATGAACACTTTAAGCGTTTGTCTATTTCTGCAGAAATATGAAGCAAGCGTGAATCATGATCAATACTAAAATTAGACAACGGGAAAGGGAATAAAAGGAATAATTTATTTATTGTGATGAATTTTCCCATCTTAAATATTTGTGTGCAACACTACGTGATGCTCTTGAGGAGCTGATGTAACCCTCTTTTGCGTAAATAAAAAAATGTTTCCACTTTCTGTTTATCATCCCTGAACATCAGCTTAAATGAATTTTAGCCCATTCCTCCTTAAATAACAGTTTTAACTCAGAGATGTCGGTTAGCATCCCTGCGTGAACTGTCTGCTTCAGGTGCTTCCACCACAGTTCTATAGGATTATGAACACGACTTTAATTCAATTACATTTCTTTTGCTTTAACCTTTCTTTGTAGAGCAACTTTAGACTGTGAAATACCATGTTTAAGAACTAGGTAACTGAAGTGAAAAACGACAACAGCAACGTCTAGTGGCTACAGTAAGCATTGATTCGTCAACTCTAATGTTAGTTCCCTGGCATCCGAATGTTTATGGTACATGCCACATAATCGCATCGTCCATGGTTCCAATAAGACAGGTGACCTTTGCTGCATGTCATACCCCCTCTCTTCTACCATGTTACTTCTCTGCCTCCTCAAGCTATCGAATAGGCAGAAATGTCCCGAATATACCTTTAATAAAAGATTGTCTACTTCAATTGTCTCATTTGTGTACTTGGGCAGTCTTTTGGGCTTTAGGAAATACATGGAAATATGTGAAAATATATCATATTTTACAAATATTTTAAAGGGTTCACAAACTTTCAAGCACCACTATATATCATTAAGTTGTTCGTTTGTGGAAATCTATGCTTTCTTTTCATGTAAGTCCGATATATTTGCCTTTTTGAAAGTCACATAAGAACAGTTTGTCATTTATTTTAAAGCTGTCTGAATCTACTTTAATGCTTGAATTTCCAGATACAGTACATTAACAACGCAGTGTTGGGTAATTGCTCTCATTCTACAGATTATGTGCTTAGACATGAGCACCTCTAATTGTGCATTCCAACTTTTCACATCTCTGTTTTGGTAAACGATTCAACTTTAAATTAAAGCATTTATTTTATTTTAGTTTATAAAAGGCACATGACTTAAAGCAACTAACATTTATATTTAGGATCCCTGAAAAGTTTGTACTTTTTCAAATGAGCATTGCAAGTCTGCTTATTTACACACTGGACAATTAGATACAAATTATCAATTTACCCTACAAAATTAAGCTTATCAAATCCTTCCTAGATATTCTGATGCAAATAATAAGACAGGCTAAAAATTAACTTACTCAAATGCATAATTGTTACTGTGGAAACACAAGACAGTAGAATAAACAGATTATACTGAATACTTTGTAGTTAATGCTGTTGAGATCTTTCCAGATGATAAATCATTTCTTATTTCAAAGATGTGTGGACTAAAAAATTTTAAATTTTGTTAGAAATTACAAGCTGCAAAATAGTACCCCATCCCCTTACGTCCCACCTGTCCATCATGCTAAAAAAGTCTACCACATTCAAATTATTACAAATAAGCTATGAAAGAGTTTTTTTGTAGTACAAAATTGTGCTCAATGCTTTTCTCATAAACACTATTCTAGCAAACATCATGCCTAACTACAAAAAGTATTTTTAGATGACTGTTGAATTATGAGTTCCTGTAATTGAGCTTTGGACTCCTAAGAGCAAACTGCTGCACAATGAGAGAGCTCGCTGCATGGTGGCCTTAATTAGGGAGCATATGTGAAAGAATGGAAACAGAGAGAGAGGGGGCAGAAAGATAACACTGACTATTGCCACTTAAAACATTTGCAGAGCACAACACAGACATTTTGGGATAATGGGGAAGAATGGAGATAGAGAGTCGCTGCCTAATGGTTGTATCCAGCTGGCAGTTCTCTGTGTTGTGATGCCCATTCTGCAGTTTAACTAGATTTCAGTGTTTCCACCTACTCCACTTTGTAAGACTGTAATAAATGCTACACAGAATTGGGTTTCTGGGTAAAGGTTTTCTGTCTCAAGTGCATTATCCTTCCCCCATCGTCTCTCATATTCAGATATTTAGCTGTTGATCTCTGGCAGTGTGTGCTCACTGTGCAGGGCAGTGGCCATTGTAAGCTACCTATTGTGTGACATGGAGTCACTAACTACTCCTTTACACATGACAGTGGTGAGTTGGACCTGTTTTACTAGCAAGTAAGAGCAAATGGGACATGCCTCCTCACTGGAATCGCACCAGCTAATAATTCCAGGTAGTGGGGCAGTTGATGGTGCTCCAGATCAAGCCAGTGTGTGACTCTTTTATGCCTGTTGTGCAAGGACACCCTAATTACAGTCATGTATAAATACACACCTAAAACGGTTACATCCATTGCTTTAAACACTTAGCCCTGAGTCTAAATGAAACCTAGATATAAGAAAATGTAGCTAACTGTAGGAGTCTACTTCCATGGCAGTTTACTGATGGGTTAGCTAGCTAACATAGGGTTCAGCTCAACCAAACAGAATCTTCAATTAGGGAAGGTTAGGTTAGTATTAAAATGTCCCTTTATGAAAACTATGAAAACAGCTTATGTCACAAAAAGCAATTTTCCACCACCTGGTACAGGCTTCACTTGACTCGACTGTACCAATAAATATTACCTGGTACTGGTACTTTTTTTGGTATCACCTCCGACAAGGTTCCAAGTGAGTTGAGGTGATAATACAAGGAAACATGAAAACACTGAACACTATTGACTGGTCAGAAAGAAGCAGTCTTAACTGCTTTCAGGCTCTTCTGAAACAAAATCAGTCTCCTTGCTGTGACAAAAAGCCACATACCAAGAATCAAGATCAGTCTTCCTCCTATAATCACCAATGTTACTGAAGTTTCACTGGAGTGTGTGTCAGTTTTACACTGCATCGCTATGATAACCAGCTACACTGAGGGGATGCTATTACAGTGGAAAACAATTACCTATTGCCAAAAGTGAGTTGAGTCAAGTTGAGCATGTACCAATCAATTAAAAATGCTATTAGTGACTTTGAGACAAACCTGGACATGGTCTAGGTCTGAAATCTTATTTTTCATCATCTGGTATCCATTTCTGAATTTCTGCTGGAGGTTTCCAAAAGGTTTCTGTAGTGGTTTTTGCAAATGTCTGATGAACAAGGAAAGGTAATACCCATATACCTTTTATCACTACAGTAATTAGCTTTCACTGGAAGACAGTATAGTGCAATCTCAACAACCCTCTTATGTCAAATATCGTTTGCATATCTAAGACTAGTGTGCAACAAGTTAGTTTCAATACATTCATCAATCATAAAAGAGATCAAGAAAAAAATGTCTCAATATATTGTGAATGTTCTTGTCACTGGTTAGATACTGGTTACTGAGGAAGAGTGAAAGCAGAAGATAAATGTCAGTATGTGGTGGGAACAGTATCACTACTTGTTTAGTGTGTGGATTCCCTCTGATTCTTTTCCACTAATATGGTGAGTATGTTGAGGTTTTGGGTGAGGTCACGTTAGTCAGGGTGTGAACTGTGTTTTTTTTATTGCCATGGCATTTAGATGACTTCATTGGTGACATATTTTGCTGTTGAGTGGCTCTTTTTAAGTGTCTGACAAGATCATTTTGTGTCATTTGGGTAATTTTCAAACAGCTCCAAGCCAAAACACACCAGCCTCTCAGCTGATTGAATGGCCCTGAGGATGAGAGACAAAGACTGGTTCACGGTGCTGTGGCAAGGTGCTTCCTTGTCTGCAGAGTTGCGTTTGCTGGTCATGTTGCAGAGCTGGACAGCTTCTTGTGAGAACCTGAGGATGGGAAACTGAGGAGTCTTTCCTGGTAAGCTGTATAACAAGTTCCTAAAGTGAGAGAAAGAGAAGAGACAATGTCAGTGAGTAATGTCTCTGTAAATCAAGCTCATTCACATTGTCAGCATTTGATAAAGCCACACCACCAAGTAACAACCCAGGTGCATCAGTATTTGAAGCAATGACATGCTGTGACTTGAAAGTGTTTATAGGAAGTACAGGGTGGTTGGATGGGTCAGCATTGCTAGTGTTGTTTCTAAGTTTGTGAGCCTAAACTCACACCCAAATATTCCTAGGCCAACATATGCATTGCTCATTGTAATTGCTATGTACAGTGATTATGTTCGTATTAGCTTTATCGGTTAGCTCGCCAATTAGCTTATTAGTCACACTGCTGTTAACAAATCTAATAATTTATATACTGAGTTTTATCTTACAAATCCTATAAAGCTTCAGTTCATTTTGTTGGTCATGATAGTCCAGATCCTGACGCAAATGGTTCTTAGTTCTAGCCCAGCAAGACTTGGTGTCAGGTTGGAACCAGCTTTCCTGGCTGGGAGCTGTTTGATTGGCTAAAACACAAAGAACTGGTGCGAAATTAAGCACTATCTCTGAACCAGCCCTGAAACCAGTTTGGTGGAAAAGAAGTAAAATAGTTCTGCTCCCATGGCGTCAAATAGTTACACCAAAAGGTATCTTGTTGGATTCCATGGGAAGTGTCAGAACATGTTGTGGCCCTAAATCAAGCCCCCTGTGCTGACAGCTATGACATACGTGTGTAAGCATGGTTTTACGAATTCTGGAGTACAAACACATTAATGGTTGGCTTGCCATACCACAACCATCGCAATAAACACTAATTCTATCACCAATTCATTCCATTATCTGCTTTGCCACCTTTTTCAAAGTTAAGTTACTGTCAGTGAAACTCACGTTCACTTTAAAAGCAGATGAACTACATGCCCCACATAGAAAATCAGATGAATTTTTAACGCGACATGAGATTGTTTTAGTAGCAGCAACTACTGCATCAAATGTGCATAACATAGTGTTATTAAAGTTATTGAATTATCATGTAGACATGGAAAAAGTAGATACGTTCTAAAGCATTTCTTGGTTTTTCCAGTGAAGAATTTATGTGACTCAAGACACTAAACACACTAAATAAATGAGCAATGTTAAATTAAATCCTTATTCAAACAGATTTGGGATCTGCTAATAAGGTTTTAGCAGCTTTAACACAAAAATCTATATTATCACATATGACATATAGTAATTTGATAAGTAAAACCATCAATACACAGACATGTACCATTTGAACTATTGTTCTTAAAGACCCCTGTGTCTGTGTCTTTTTGTCTTCCTGTCACATGTGTAGTACACTACAGCACATGCATGGAGCAAATCACACATATAAACACTGACAAGCCTTAGGGGGTAGCAGAGTAGACTGCGGAGTGTTGCCCTCCTCGGGGCTGAAGTACATTGATTTCTCTTAAAGTGGCTGAACAGACAGTCTTAGAGAGTAAATGGAGTGATTCTTCATCTGTTAAGACACGGGTTGTGAGCTGTAGGGTGTGAAGGAACACTGACCTTCAGCACACAATTTATACTCAAAGACAGACCAATGTGAAGCTTTTGTGTCTACTCCACCACTCGACGCGAATTAAGGCAGTTTTCTATATTGTAATGACAGCAGGTATTATTATTAAACAATCTGAAAGACCTGCTGAACATAAGCATTTGTCATGTTGACCACAATATCATCTGGGTTTGATGTATCACAACATAATGTAGTTTATGAATGCAAAGCTATATGACAGCCACTCTCATAACTTATTGCTGACCAGCACATGAATACATAAGTCAGCAGCAGACTTTCAAATAAGTTACTTTCCATGGTATTACCATAAAATGATAAAATATCTAACAAAAATAAAACAACTGACACTATTATACAACTGAATACCAGCTGTAATGGACAGCCTACTGCAAGTAATTTTCAAGTCCATCCATCCATTATCCAAACCGCTTTTCCTATTAAAGATTGTGGGAGTGTGAGAGCCAATCCCTGCTGTTACTGGACAGGAGGCATGGTACACCCTGGACAGGTCCCCAGTATATAACAGAGTTGGCATATAGAAACGATTAACCTAACTGTATGTCTCTGGACCCAACCCAAATGAACCCGTGGAAAGCAAACCTGAACACGATGTAAATTAATACATTTTCAAAAAAGAGACACCAGCCCAACCCAATTTAAATAGACCCAAAGATAATTAGACCCAATCCAAAGTGCTGTTGACCTTGATAGATCTAAACAAAAAGTGAACAGCAGCAGTACTAACAAGCAGCCATGCTTATTCATAATGAATAATCATATTCATATTGAACTGCATGTATACACACACACTGATTGGCCAAAACTGTAATACAACCTCGTCTGATCTTGCGGTTGACAGAGGTCAGCATGGGTGATCAGCATATAAATGACAGGTGCCAGCAGTACTAACAAGCAGCCATGATGGAAGAAAACAGCATCACAGCCTAATAATAGTAATGTAATAAGAATGGATGTAAATTTACAGAAAGAAACTCCACACAGAAGGATAGATTTGAACCAAGGTCCTTCTAAAAAAAATACAGATAGACAGCATGTCTCCAGATCACAAGCACTTGAATAATCTTGCCTGTAGGAAGTAGAGTTCTTGTATGAGCCACTATAATGTCCATAGCTATGAGCTTATGTGCCAGACAATAAATAAATCTTGAAAATGGTTTTGTTCTGTGGGGAAACAAACCTGTAGAAAAAATAACATTTTGTCCACTGCTCTTTGTGCAGCTGAGATACAGTACAAAGCTTGAGCAGGGTTATTTTTACACTGAGACTACGACGGGTCGGAGGGGGGGACGGAGTTATTAAAAACACAATGCACAAGAGAAAGGATACATCCTGGACAAGTCACTGTTTTACACAACATATATGCAACCTTGCAGGATTTATGTGTTTTACACAAACAGCAGGCTCTGTTCTATGAATGTATGGTTCTGCTCGTGATCGTTTTGGGTAGAGGCATAATACTCCTGACTTTGCCAGTGTGTCTGTGCCTCTACATGTATTCAAAGAAAAATTCTACACGTGAGGCATAAAAGCATATCCTCGACTATGAAAACCACGTCCAACACATAAGGCATAATAACTTTTACACTAAAAACTGTAGTATTAACAGCAATTATGGAGACACAGTGAAAATGAAACACACAAGCACAGAAAGAACACCAAAGAGGGGTGATGTAATGCTCATAAGTGCCTCAAAAGCAGCACAGTCTTGTCTGTCCATGTCCTCTAACCAGCAAGAGTGTCATCCATCGTCTATCTGTGAATGTCCAGTTATGAAAGAGGTCTTTCTGAAGCACCTCTGAGTACATAAAGTGCACATCTGCTATCGATTGGCTTGGCCCTCTGCAGCCTGACATCCACTCTTAATGGACGCCACCTCCTGCTCTGCAACACAACAAATTGAGTCTACTGGTCCCAGGCACTGCTCACGCAGGAGCAGCAGCATCCATCCAACAGTGACAGCTGTGTCTGTCTGTGTGGGCTCTGCTACCTCTTTATGAGAACAAAGTTACGGTTTAGTTTCAAAATGAGAACATTCTGGCTCATCTTTCTTTTTATAGCCGAAAATGTAAAGATTGGAACATGGGTTTATGAGCAAAAGTCTCTTTAATTTTGTTGAATCAAATGTGTCCAATGTTAATTTTGACAGGAATTTTAGTCAATGTTTTATTTATGATGTTGTTATGGATTTTGTGCAGAATACTTCCAGGCATTAATAATTTGTAGTGGGTAAAACATTATTCATATTGAATTGCATGTATACAAACGCACTGATACACCAAAACTGTAACACAACCTCGTGGTCTGATCTTGCAGTTGACTGAGGTCAGCATGGATGATCAGCATATTAATGACAGGTGTCAAACAGCATACAGGGCCTGATTTACTAAAGGTCTGTGAGTATTAAAGCATGTGCAAAATTTATATCACACACAAAAATGGCAAACAATCTACTTATGGTGCACAATGACGACTGTGTCTTTCAAATGTGCAAAAAAGTGGACGCTGCGAAAGTGACTGTGGTGGCTGTATTTGTGTGTTTATTTTGTAAGTTTAAAAGCAGGTGGAAGCTGCTTGTGCACAGAGGGCTGCTGTTATTCTAGTGAAGAGAAATGACAGAATGTGTTGACACACTCAACTTATTTTTTTACCACTCATGTCCATTGATCCAAGTTTGCTGTGTGAGCTACAGTTAGATGCTAGATAGTTGAAATAGAAGAAGGAAGGAGTCAAGCAACCAATATCAGGCCCTTGGGTCGGTACATGATTAATTGTTCCTGAGAAGTCTTTCTTTCTAGCTTAAGAGATGATGAGTGGACATGACACGGTATGACTGGTGTTACCGGATTCCATGTCATCATGAAATTTGTAAAATGATAACAAGAAAGGTGCGCATACGTGGTCATTCTCTAAACTTTCCATGACAGAGACCAGTGACACACACAAACCCTCATTTAAATACAACCACCTCCACTAATTTTCGGTTTAGTTTGTACATTATATCTGCATTCAATTTCTCACTAAAAAACAGATGACATCATTTTATGGATACAAGAACCTCCATATTATGGCATCATCTGAACTGAAAAACACCTTCAGATGATGCATGTGATCTGGAACAATGTTTTATCAGCAGGAGTTTAGATCATTTCATCTGGAAGAGTTCTGGAGAAGTAGGTCAACCAAGTATAATTGAAAAACACCTCCAGATGATGTCATCTAGAGGAATTTATTTCTTTTGTTTTAAGAATGCCCTCCTTGCACTTCACATTAGTAGCTCCTGTCAAAAAGCTGCTAAACCCAACTCAATGTCTGATATCAACTCCAGACCTTTTATCTACTTCATTTGTCTTGGAGTAAAGAGGGAATGGACTACATGTGATTAGTTAACCTAGTGTCAGTCAGTTGCTCAAATACTATGAAAACTGAGGTGTTTGCTTAAAGTGGCTGTAATTCCTAAATGGTAAATGCCATGTTTTTGTGAAAGCTCTTAAAATAAAGCTGGAACTCTACACTTGGATCACATCTTGGTTGTATCAGGGTAAAATTTATAAACTACCTAAATACTTCTGGCAGACAAATGCATATAGGTTACTTTCAGATAGGTTTTGTGTTTTGTGTCTTAAAATACAATATAACTCGTCACAGTAAACATGTTCAAAGACTCTAATTGTCTTAGTCCTGTGAGGGAACGGTAACTTCCTTTATAAATGACTGCTATTAAGCCTTAATGCTTTCCAAGCATGATAGAGCAGCTAATTTTAGCTTGGATGCTAATGGCAGTCTAGGACAATTAACATGTCTATTACTGCCATAAACTGTGAATAACACTGAACAGCAGAAGCCATTTATTCTCTTTGAATCTGTTGGCAAAGTAGACAGCTAAAGAGCTGCAGGGAGAGAGTGTATTCACAGTGTGGATGCAAACACAACACAGGTGTTACTCCTATAAGATACATAACAAATATATTCTGTGGAAATAAAGTCCCCACTATCAGTCAAGGTCAGTTGTCCTTAAAGTAAATGTGATTTGGTATGATTTATAGTGTTTATTCTCTAGTCAGACAGTTTGGCTAAAATAACTTCATGAACTAATCTAGAGCTCTCACTTTCTTATACACATGCTGTGCAGAGCCAATGAGTTACTACTGCTCTGAACCGGAAAACTGCTGCTGTTCAGAATAAATAAATAAATAAAGTGTGTGTGTATATTACTTACTTACTTATTTTCATTTTTGTCAGAAGAAATAAATATGTGTTCAATGAAAGTCACATTTTATGTTACATTACTGCTGCTCTGTATGTAGAACAAGTTGGAAAAGATGTAGATGCACCCTGTGCAAGACAGATAGGCTGATAGGGGATTTAAATCACAGCTGCAACAATGACTGCATGTGATTTAGGGACCGTGTGAAAATTACTAAGAGGGAGGAAAAGGGTCACAAAAGGGGGAGGGGCTGTTTATTTGATCTTTTTGCTGGGGAGAAAGGCTTTAATAAAGTTTTAAGATATTTCTCCTGTGTGAATTTTGTTTCATACTTTGCTATTTTTTGCTAATACTTTTCCTGATTTAAGTGCTTAGGTGGTCCAGAACACAACCCTCAAGTTCAAATCACATCGTCAGTCATCACATCACTTTTTGAGGACTAATCACGCTAAAAAACGTTTGCTTTTGTGACTTTACTTTTTGATTTCTGCCACTTTCCACTTTATTTTTACAATCATGCGGGCAAACACTACCCTGAGTGGAAATCCAGCACTTCAGGGA
>OMLM01004205.1:3253-55382 GCA_900302695.1 Helostoma temminkii | reverse complement strand
TTCAGGGACGCTTATGCAAGCTCTGAACACAAATGATTAAATATTCTGTAAAAACATGAAGAAAGTAATGGTTCAAGGTTAATCTGTTTATGACTCAGTGAGTCATGTAGCTGTGAGTACAGTAGCTTATATTTTCGTTTCAGCAACATTTAATGTAGATTATCATAAATACTGTACACTGTGGGAGGAGAGGTAGAACTCTTAGTCAATCTGATATCATACTGTACCTCACAGAAACTATGTGCCACACAACACATCTTAGTTTTAATCAGCTTTATGCAAGATCATGTTCATATTCTTCAAAAATCGGTCCTGCATTTTTTTTCTGTGTGGCTTTTTTATCTAAATTTAGCAAACCCTCTCACCTGAACTAATTTCATTCATTTTTATTTCAGCCTTATAATTGTTACTTGCCCAGGAGGTGGTTGTAAGATTTGATCATTAGCTTTCTTGTGAGAATGCACCAAACACACAGCGAGATGCAGACTGATCAAACAAAAGCATCAAAATCAGCCTGTTGCATCACTTTGCTGAAAAACACCAGATTCCTTCACCTAATGTTTATGGCTATCGAGTATTCACTGAAGCTCTGAAAGGCAAAAAAAAAAAAAAAAGTAAATTCTGGTGATCCATGGAAAAATCTAATGAAATTTTTCAGAAAAAAATGTTCACAGATGGGGTAAAGAAATTAAAGAACTTAGAAACATTGGGGGGGGACAAAACCTGTCCTTAGGTAATCAGTGGTGTTTATAGTACACCAAAAAATAAATCACCAGAATGTTTTTATTTGGTTTGTTTGTTAGTTTTTTTAACTTGGTTCTCAGGGTTTTTTTTATTTGTAAGACTTATTTGAAATATTTTTTCCAAAGATCACCAGGATTTGATTTTATTTGTTTCATTTGCCGATTAGGATGTCCATAGGTACATGCTAAGCTAAAACATTCATTGAATCAAGTTTGATATGTTGGAAGAGTGATACAGTGTGTTGTTTCAAAGCTACATGATGAGAAGGGGTTCATATTAGGTTAGTTATGTCCCTGACCATATCATGTCCAACTTGTTTCTAGTTCCCTGTGTTCTGTGTGAGAGTAAGTGCTCCTACTGTGTGTCTCTGTAACAGTTGATTTTGCCTGACTGTGTGGGTTTAGGATTGATTTAATTTATACTGGTCTGTATTATGCCTGGACTCCCATGGGGAAAGAGTTGTTGTGGACAGCTTGTGTTCAAGAACTACTATGTTTAGTACAAGTCAGGACAACCCAGGGATCAAACATGGACCCTGGGTTGTGAATGATCTTAAGTTCATGTTGTGCTCCTATCCTCTGAGACATGGATGATACATAAATACCAAACATATCTTATAAAGCTGGTCATAATGTGACAGTCGCAGAGATGATCCACAGAATATAGTGTTACAGATGACTGTCAGGTACGTCTTATAAATTTACTGCAAGCCACACTGTGCAACATGCATCTAATAAACTTCAATTTTCATGTGTGCCTACTGTACAATGGTGACCCCTTCTACGTCGTGGGCTACGATACAAGTCAATAAAACGTCATCAGCATGTTTTTACCATTTGCACCGCTACTGTTGTACACAACGAAGTCTCATGTCACATTTATCAGTGAGTCATTTTATGTGATTTTCCATTTGGTTGGTTAGTAGATGTAGGTCGTAGCAGCAGTCAGACTGTGAGAAAGTCATCCTAAATTTCTGACACTGGCAGAATTTTAGCCAAAGATATCGGCATGTTTGGTGATCTTTCTAAAAAGAAGATACCAGTGTTGAATGACTGCAGAGATGTAACTTACTGATGTAGACTATTGGTGTAGTAGTGAAGACAAAAAGCGGGTTTCATGAGTAACATGACAGAGGTGTTGTGGAAATGTTTGAAATGTTCCTGTAGAGTGTTTGATCACTACTACAGCCATTGAGCAATGTTTTTAGAAGCCATCCCATTTTGTTTGCATTTTACAAGGACACACCCCCGATATTGAGGATTGCTCTAATTTAAGTAAATAATAAAGAATTTAGAAATATGAGTATTCATACAACACAGTATATATTTCACATACAGCCAAAGCGATCAGTGTATTTCCACTGATCAGCAGTTGGTGGCAGTGATGCATTAAGGAATGCAGCAGTGTGTGGCCAAAGGTGGGGAAGAAGAAAGACAGCCAGCAAAAGAAGCAAGCATTTTAAAAGACCTGATTTGTAAATGTTTTGTGAAGAAGGAAAATGCGCTTGACACAAAGAACATTATGTTTTTATTTATTTTTTCTTTGGTTTACAAGACAATTCCACAGGGTACCTTTAATGAATGTCTTGCAATGCTGGAGTTAACAGAGTCAACAAAAGATGGAGAAGCAAGGCTTCACAAATGACAGCACCAGGAAGGCAGGAGTTCCCACTGAGTTAATAGAGGAGAGGAGGAGCTCACTGATTAGTGTGCAAAAGATGAGAGCTGTCCAGACTGCTTGAACATTTAGTCAGTTTAGATCTTAAAGCTAACTGTAACAGAAAATGAGACCAGTTGGAAACTCTTGATCATAAAACCACAGTCTGCATGACCTGTATAATTTTTCATCAGAAAAATCAAACACCAAGAAACAAATTTCTAGAGGGCACTTTAACATGTGACATGCAAAATTTTATTCTATTCAAGACCTTGAGCTCTTGAGTTCCTGTGATCTATTTTCTCAATTTTGAAACTTGAGTGAATATGAGACCAGGGGTAGGTGTGTGTGTGAAAGTATACCCATAACCTCTTATCACACTACCCACAACTGCAACTCTGAGACTGTAACTTCTCTCCTACCTGTACACTCCAGGCGGTGCCTGTGGGACGATGAAGCTCTTCTCCAGGTCACGCAGGACATCATTCAGCATACGCACGTGGGAGGGATCACGCTCTTTAGGGTCGTTTGCCGGCCTCATGGTTTCTGATTGAAAGAAAGCTGCGTTGCTTCTCAGAGAGGAGGCGGAGGACAGCATGGCTGCAGACACCACACTCTTGTCTAGACACACAGGAGAGGGATAAGACAAACAGCGGCTGAAAAAAGAAATTCGTGAATGATGAGTGCAGAAAAGAAGAACTGCTACTGTGGAAAGAGGAATTAGTTAAAGCGTCTTTTTGAAGAACATTTGCATCTAATAACATCCTGTTTTCTAAACACTGTAATACTGTAAAATGGTATGACTGTGAACAAATATGTGTCTTTGTGCACTGGAAATATTAATTTACAGTACTGTGTAAAATTATTTATTATTTACACTTAAATCATGGTATGGTGTAGTGGTTTTAATCTTATGGGAAATACTTTACACATTGTTTGTGCACCTTTGTGCAATTTCTGTGTGTGTAGATTAGATAACATAAGCAATCTTACATATTTGTGTGTAGCAAAGGTCTGTGAAGCTGTGTGTTCAGTAACTTGTGTGACCTCCACTTTGCAACAATAACTTCTAAACGTTTCCATTTAGTGTTTATCAGCCCTGCACATCTGTGTGAAGGCCTTTTAGCCCATTCCTCCCTATAGAACAGTTTCATCTCATGTTGATTGGTTTCCCTGCTTGAGCTGCCAAATTTATTCTGCTTTAGTCATCCTTTGGTAGAACAACTTGTGCAATTTGTGGGTCTACGTAGGTCTAAGTCCAAGTTTGTCTTGCTGTGTGGTCCATTTTCTGTTGAGTTTCAGTTTCAACTGATACATTGGTATTTTGCTATAGAATTCATACTTTTAATTAATACTATTAATGATAAAGATGTGCCTGGCAGTCAACTGGTTGAGTCCAAACTCATTTTAAATCCTCTCTAGCTGGGTGAGCATCAACACCTTTTCCTCTAAGGTCTTCAGAAATCTCAGAAATCTCCTGTGCTCCTTCTACAAACCTGTGTTATAAAGATGAGGCTTTTGTAGAGATTCAGATTCAGAATAATGCTCCTGAGAGTCACAACTGAGTTGATACTTTTTTACAATAAAGAAATTTAAAAGTGTAATATTTGTAAATGTAATGTAAATGCAAATTAAAAAGTGTAATATTTTTCTCTAGTTTTACTGGGCTCCCTTAATCAATTTGTTTTATTTATGTAGAAATAAAGGGTTTGTTCACAAACCTAACTTTCTATTATTTGGTGTTAGTAAGAGCTGATCCTTGTTTTTCTTTCTGCCTTCTTTCTGCTTATTAGACATGCATCCCAACACAAACTGTATCCAACCACAAATAAGCTTACCGTCAAACTTATTAGGTTAAATTAAATGTATCACAAATCTAAGGTGAACTTGTCCGTATTAATGCCATAATATTTCCCTAACCACAACCAAGCCATAATCTTCCTGCACAGATACTGTAAATGAAAACACATTGTCATTTAACGTAATACTGGGTTTTGTAGTCTTTTCCAATCCCTTTGGTGATAAGCTTGATTGTTTCACATGAAGGAGACTGCAAATAAACCATACTTGCTTTGAAAGGTTCATACGCACAAATGTTGTTCTTGGACTTCTGTTTGTTATATTTGACTTTGAGAATATAAAGGATATGAAGTGTTGTTTGTTGGAGATAATGGCAGGAGCTGCAGATTTCTTCAGGATTAGACATTTTCCTCAGTTCCAATCAAAAAGAGACTATGAACTAATAACTTCCAGCATATTGGTCTTAATCAACAGACCTCGGAGTGTGTGTTTGGATTAGACAGTATCACAGTATGTTGGGAACAGAGAGTGATTCATCGGAGGGGGAGAGAAGAAGACAGCAGGGACAAAAATAGACAAAGAGAACTGTTCTCTCCTACAAATTTAAATGGCTCTGGCTCCTCGCTGCCAGCTGGGACTCATGAAATATTATTTGATTTCTGTAATCCATCACATCTTTTGACACATGGGGACCTGTGTGTGAGTGTTTGTGTTTGGGTATAGAGTTGGGACATGGCCTCCTGCAATAACAGTAGCAGAGAGGAGAGAGGGAGAAAACAAAGGTGATGGTATGTTATTAAGGTGATGCTTTAATCTGATGGAATATTTGCTCTTTTCAATAAAGCAACAAATGTATAGATATCTATGAATAAATGGTTTGAATACTGGTAGCTTCTACTGATTTGCATTAAGCTAAATTGCCAGTGATTCTTCAGTATAACATAGACAATGTCAATATATAAACAGAAAGTGGAAATAATAGAAAATGTGTGGTTTGGATCAGCGACCACACAAGACAAAAGGAGACTACAATAAGTTGTCAGGAGAGCAGCAAAAACTATTCGTGTTGACCTATTCCACCTGAAAGTGTGGGTAAACACAGTGGCTCCCCTAAGTCGTGACAAACCAAGCCAACAGACGCTCACCGGCGACCAAGCCCCGCTGGTTTCTACTTTCTACTTTACCCTTTTGAATGATGAATACGAACTACAGACACCTGTTGTATAAAAAATAATTTCCTGGTGCCAATCTTGGCCCAAACAAAGGCAATGTGCAGTCTGCCTAATTTTCCCTCAGCTGACCGATTGCAGCTTGGTGTGTCACAGCCCTAATATTCTTGATTTATTTCAACTTCTTCCAGCTTCCTTACTCCGGTAAGCACTGTAGAACATTGTACAATCAAACAACCAGACATAGGAAATTAATTTTCAAACACTGTCACACTAGAACAGGGCAGTAGTCAAGTCCACCTTTATAGGTTCAAGTCCAGGTTAGACGAGTCTGAGTCATATCCAAGTCAAAAAAGGTCCCAGTCCAAGTCAAGTCTGCCTTTGCGACTCCAAGTCCAAGTCTAAACAAGATTAAGAGTAAAACACCAATATATGAAAAAATATTTTGTCTTGTCTATGATTGCACTGTAATTTATTATGACCAAAAAGTGTGTGACGCTAGAGAGAATTAGTGCAGTATAAGAACACTGTAGGATAAAATTAAAAGCAATTTTTCCTAATAATATACACAACACTCTTTAAACACAAGACAGCATATAACCCCCAACTCCGGGTATGGTATTATATTGTATTGGAATTGATTGATGGAAGAGTGCAGTGTATGCACACTGCAAGATCAGCTGAGGTAATACCATCCATCCATCCATTCCCTGAACCGCTTTGTCTCTGTAAGGGTCGCGGGTGTGCTGGAGCTGCCAGTCCATCACAGGGCCACAGGTAATACCATTTACTTTCAATAGAGTATCTTTACTTTGAAGTCACATAAAACTCAAGGGCAACTGTTCATTTTCAATATCTGAATAATGTATCTAAATGAAGTTCTCCCAAAGTTTGTTCTGAAGGAAGAAGGAATGAGGGAATGTCCGACTCGGTAGAGTCCTATTAAAGCATTTGGCGAGTACAGTGGCCAAGTCCAAGAAAGGTCCAAAGTAAATACCAATAGTCCAGCACAAGAGTAAAATGGCCTTTAGCCCGGACTCGGACTTAAGTACTACAGCATTGCTGGTAAAAGGTCGAAACACTTTGCCTTGAGTTCAATGTATATTAAACTTACTTAGATCGATTTATTCAACAATCTTACTGAAACATTTCAGAACTACACTGACAGCCACAAGAAACAGGAGTCAAATTCTGAGTGTGTAAACCCATGTAAAGCCCACATGGCCAATAAAACTAATTCTGATTCCAATCATTGCAATATTCTTCTCACATGCCAAGGCTCACTCTCATTGCCACAGTCATACAGTTATACTGTGCTTAGATATAGAACGCATGTGAACACCTGTGTAGGTTCTCAGAAGAGCTCAACTGGAAC
This sequence comes from Helostoma temminkii, assembly GCA_900302695.1. Taxonomy (NCBI): domain Eukaryota; kingdom Metazoa; phylum Chordata; class Actinopteri; order Anabantiformes; family Helostomatidae; genus Helostoma; species Helostoma temminkii. The sequence goes on along the minus strand of OMLM01004205.1, from coordinate 48,638 downwards.
CAAAACAGCACTACAGCTGTCACTCACATGGTCATTACGGACAGCTCTGCGCTTTATTGCACAGGTAGCATCAATAATTCATTACTCAGAAGTGTTATCTGCAAATTATCAGGACAGCACTGATGCTGCATCTCAATGAAAGGAAGGTAATCAGTGATGGTTTAAGGCTGTAGCGCATCAAAATGCACATCACAAAAACAAGCAGAATAAAAAAGCAGAACAAATATGAAGAATGAGAAAACTGAGAAAACACCATTTTTTATTAAAAGGCTGTTAACAATTTAAAAGAATAACACTTCATGTTGAATTCAGTCTTACGCTTGCTTTTCCAGTAACATTGAAATCCCTCTAGAAAGTCATGTAGTCTGTATTCCTGATTTGGAGGTATGCACATTCTGACTCTTTCTTTTCTAAACTACAGTTTATATATGTAATGCATGACTTTGGGGACATTATGAGTGTGACTGGGGGAAACTTAAACCCATGCAGCACATGCTTTGATACAGAAGGCATGCACAGGAAGCCAGATGTCACTGCAGTTACACCACAGAGTGGTAAAACATGTAGCCAAGAATCGGGTAAACCAGGAGTCGACCACCAACACTGGGGTCGTAAAGATGAATGTTGACTGGGATGACTGGGAAGAGGTGTGTTGTGTCTGTCTGTGGGTCTCTTACAGCACTGTCATTCCCCTGTGACAGCGAATGTCCATGGACCACTGATTGTTTAATAAGTTGTGAGTCCATGTGCCTTTAATGTAATAAATCTGTTTTACTGCAGTTTTCACAGTTTCCTCCACTGAAGGCATCGAGGCTGCTGCTTGTTTTGCCACTCAGTCTGAGTGAGGGGGGCATGGCCTGGTGGAAAAGTAACATATATGCATAGCATCTACATAAATATACCTCCTCCGAGGCATGAAATAATTTTTATGCAATATGATGTTTTGCTTTGCTGTATTCTGACATGGAGTGTGGTGGTTTCTCTTTGCCATAGCTGCCAACGTGGGAGTAACGCACAGCAGCCACCGTCAGGAGTCAGTGAGTGGGATTTTTAATGAACCCCGCTTCTTATAAAACTGCAACTGGTTCCAATCAAAATTAACTATCAACACCCACCCTTAACAATCAATAAAAAAAAATGCATTGACATGGAGGTTAACTGTGGTTTTTGAGGTAATTTTACGAAACAAAGCTGCTTCTTTCTGTCATATTTGCTGTGCTGTCTTTAGTCATCACTGATTGAAAAGTAAAAATTTTGTGACCATTAACACTTCACTGATTACAAGCAGGGACCTGAGCGTTTCTCCATATTACATCCATGCAAACAGTCCACACTGAAGTCAGAACATGTTTTTGGGGAAATTCTAAAAGATGCTTTCCTCCTGTGCTTGTTTCTGGCTAAGGAGTACACAGAAGAGAATTACTCATTCATAAAGTATAACCTAAGAAAATTTTCAAAAGGATCATTTAATCATCTTATCAGTTGAAGGTGCAAGGAGAAGGTTCTACAGAGTCAAATATAGTTTGGTGATTTAGTTCTACAAACATTGCTCAGAAGCAGAAAACTCTAGAGGCAGAAATGGTTTGACTGTAACAACAGGAATGAGCAAAGCCAAAGAAAACAGGTCTAGAAGGCACCAACTGGCAAACTGGAAAGACAGATTATGATTTTTAAAATTTCAGCTCTGAAGGGATCTCTGACAATCCACTCATAAAAAGTATGGGACACTATAATGCTGTTCACAATTGATGCAGCTTACTACACAGCACAATACTTTTGGTCAGAGTGCCTGTGCTCTGTCCACCATGTGATTTTATTTTGTTTGTGGTTGATTGGAGTACATGCTCATGTATCATCACCAATCACTTTTCATGTGTACACACAGTGACACACTCTTCCGTCATTGACTCCAACAGCTCTTCCTAGCCTCACTAGCTACAATCAATCTCTCACAGTTGTCTCTCAGTGCCAATGGCTTCCTGAATTTCAGATGAAGCTAATACAAGGAGGCTTTGGAAGTCAAGTGTATATCGTCATCCTGGCACTTGTGTGTAGGAGGAGTCCTGCTAACAAAACTCTACATGCAGGAGATATCCCTGCAAGGGAATTTCATGCTAATGAGCATAGCGCTGGAGGATACACATAGCATTTGATTGACTCAGACTGCTGAAGCCTCAGCTGAAGTTTGCATTAGCAGGAAATAATTACTATGGACTTCACCACCCATTTATTGTGTTGTAGTATACAGATGGCTTATTTAATCACATATATGGTTTGGTGATATTACATTACAATGAGCTAAACCATTCATTGTGTCCAATGTATAACAAGTCATTATTTATACTAAACTGTGCCTTATCTGCAATGTAGGACACCAACAAGGGCAACTAACCAATATAGGTACTCTAGGCAATCTGTAGTTGTTTTCTTGAAGAAGCTAGTTAGCTTGAAAAGCTCTACTAGCGTTAGCTACAATAGTTCAGCAACTAGCCCTGCAAGAGGTAAATATATACTGCCACTTAATCTCAATCCTCTGGATTGAGCAAAATAATTACCAAAAAACCCAATGTAGGGATGGAGAACTTAAGTAATTGAGGCTGGTTCTGTTGCACCTGTAACTTAAAGTATCTTAAGAAATAAACAAGCTGGAATAGAAATGGGAAAGACCACTCCCATGTGCAGCTTAGGAACAACCAGAGGAAACCGCCTACACTTGGAGTATGAATCTTATTACTCTATGGTCAGCTTAAGCATCAAAAGAAATGACTGGTTAAGCACGACAAACGTTGCTCAACTCTTTTTAGTGCTGAGTTCTTAGAACTCTTCCTTATTTTAGTGGTATTTTGAGATTCTCCCTCATTCTCCACCAGCACAAATATCACACTAACACTTTGCTGCACGTGACTCTGAATGTGATGATAATCACTAACATGTTGTCCATCAAGCACAGCAGCTTTGCTGGAGTCTGGATGTGAGAGTCTCCTAGGACAAACAATTCTGTAATCACAATGTCACTTTGTCCCCAAACCATCAAGCCACCTCTTCTTTTATACATTGCACCAATACCTCGTGGTGACATAACAGGGTCAACAATAGCTTGTGTCAGTTTTTAAACTTTTTACAGGCCAATGAGGAAAAGAGGCTGGTAGTTCCAGTTTCACTTGCATAAATATATCATAATATTGAATGATTAAAAACATAATACTGCTCTTCCCTTTAAATTAATATGATTTAGATCTACCATACATCAATGTGCATTGCAATTTGCTTGTGGTTGGCCAACATCTTATGTTTTCCATTTCATTTGTTTTGCTGCACAGTGCTCACCTTCTTTCCTATCTCTACATCAGTCTAATTATCTAGCTAAATGTTGTTAATTAAATCCAAAAAATCTAATTCCCAGCATTGAAAATAGTCTGCCATACCTTTCTTTGGTACTGTTGTTGAAGACCAAACGCAGCTCAGCTACTGAGCACTATTACTACAGTACATTAATGGAGATTTATGTCAGATCAAACTACACCAAAGGCAGTCTCATATAAAAAGAGAAAAGAAAGGAGAATTATGATTAAAAAAGTTGAACAAATGGTTTTTGGGGGTTTCAATTAGCTCTGCTTGTTTGATCTGAGTCCCCTCCATGACTGCCAGTCATGAATGCTGCAGTGCTCCATGCTGGCTGTGAAGAATCCATTAAATATCACTGGTCCTCTGCCGCAGGGGGTGCTAAAACACACACACACACACACACACACACACACACACACACACACACACACACACACACACAATCCATTTCCATGCAACTACAGGAGGCAACTTTTCTTAGCACAAATACATGAAGCACTTTCAGTAGCTATACTTTTTCTTGACTTCCACCCTATTTTTAGAAATTCTCCAACAGGACAATGGCTGTCCAGGACCAGGATTGGCCTCCCCTGTATCTCATTGATTTTACACATATGGAAACCTGTTGCGCTTTAATGGAGCACATATGGTCAAGAGTCAACGTCTTGCTCTGTCTCTATTGGTTCCATTAGCTTCTGACACAGAATAAAGCTCCACTTCCAGTTTCCACCCTTGGCCGTTACACACTGAGCTTTGAGTGCCCTAAGTATTTTGCAATACTGTGTACTGTAGAGGGTAAAATTATTGGCTATAGCATTATAGCCCTTACCTGTTACCCCTTATCTTGCTAATACTGGAGTTATCCCGAATCGTGCTGTTGAAATAGCTAACTAACTTATAAAGTATCTGTTGCATGTGTCAACTCAAATTCAAGCAAATCAACAAATCAGTGATTTCTGGAATGGAGCTTGTACATGTGGTTCTAATGCTGCATTTACATCATGTCATGAATCTGATCTTTATCTAAGTCTCAAGTCTAGACAAACAGAATGTGTCTAGGCTAACAATTCACAAACAATTATATAATGATACATTATAGTCTTTCATGCATTCATTGACGACACATTAAACATTCAAAGTTTCGGTGGAAACACTTTCTACTTTCTGATACTGCTTTCAGTAAAAACTAATAGGAGATGGAAACTTGTCCAATCAATATAACGTTGGTGGAGGTTACTACTTTTCATTTTCAGTTTGCTATTTACAAGAAGGATCTGTTGATGTGAACTATGCCTCACAAAAGAAAGGAGATCTCAGATCTTTTTTGTTGATTTACATGAAGCTGGAAAGAGTTGCAAAGTAATCTCATAGAGTTTAGATATTCATCAGCCCACAGTTACACAAACTGTCTATAAATAGAGATGATTTAGTACTGCTGCTGCTCTCCATGGATGTGGGTGCCAAGCCAAGATGACTACAAAGATAGCCTGCAGAATGCTCAATGAGGTAAAACGAAACCTAGAGAAACAGCTAAAGGCTTGAAGGAATCATTGGAGCTGGTCAACATCTCTAGTTACCAGACACAAAACACTGAACAGGCATGGTGTCCAACAGTGAAGTATGGTTGAGGGGGCATTGTGATTTAGGGCTACGCTGCAGGGACGTACAGATACACAGAGGGCTTAATCTGCTTTTCTGAGTTCTTTCAGTTCTTTTTGTTTTCAAGCTGCTTATTTAATATTTAATAGCACCTGATTTAAATACTGAAAATCCTGATGCTTGATAAATACAACATTAACTGTGATATTCTAACAGCCTTTTTTGGAAACACAGAACCAATCAGTCCATACTGGCTATTTAGTGGAGTTTAATTCTGGTTGTCACAACCTGTACACAGTTTTAACTTGTTATCAGTCATTTAGCGACAGATGATCTGAACTGATGTTTGACATGTTAACCAGAAACAATGATTGCAGTGAAATCACTGACACCTGGGCAACTTTAGCCCAGCTACATGCACATCCTTCCTTTGCTCCATCAAGGCCTGGGCAGCTTTTCCATTGTTAAGGAGACAATTCCCAATCAAGGTAATCAAGGTGATGTAGAAGGGAAATTAACCTCAATGAAGTAAGTTAACATGTACTGAAAGATGCTGAACCAACTGTGGACAGAGTAAAAGTGATCAATTTGTCATTAAAAAGAATAATTTTAGACATTACTCAAAAAATGGATTAGTGCACCTTTCAACTCCTTATATTGTTAAAGCCTGCACTCTTGTTTTTCTATGTGATGGAAATGAAAGGTAAAAAGAAGCATTTTAAATGGTTTTCAATTGTTAAAAATGTGTCTGTAGCCACTGGCGCATCCTACTTTTTCCACTATTCTTTCTTGTATTTTAAATTACAAGGCGTTCAGACTTCACTATATGTAAGCCCACTTCTTACCCTGCAACCACTGCCACTAACTAACCCACATGCAATCCTAACAAACTCTAAGAATTATTTATCGTGCCTTACTATCTGTTTCCACACACACACAAATGCATCAAAATTTATTTATTTCACTGTCCTTTTTTCTCCACCTCCTCCTTTCTCTCCATCTGGCGCCTCTCTGTATTTTTAACCAGCCGAGATAAAAGCTTTCTCCCACCTGTTTTCTGCTTGAATGGGAGCTGCTTTGTACGAAGCATTGAGAGGATATACACGTTTCGCAAAGTCACATTTATAACTTTCAGACGTTTATAATGCCACCTGGAGTTAAATTTAATATCAGTTTAATAACCACAGTAAAGAACCCCAAATCTGCCACAAGCTGCCTCTTTCTAATTACACACAGCTGATGAAAATAGTAAAACTAAATGTAAGCATAAGCAAAATGACACTTAGAGATGAAGTGTAAGGACATGATGTTCATTTGTGTAATATAAAGCAGATTCAATAAAATAAAACCTGTTCCCTGGTGACCTCATTTTGTAACGCAAGGCCAGAAATGAGACGCACACCTCTCATTCCAACTACACACAATCAGGATTTTATTTGACAAAACTGCCAAGAAGGTCCAGCTTTCATACCAATATGATGCCTCTGAGCTGAATTGATTTGTGGGTAGAAGTCAGGAGGGAACGATATACAGATTCAACGAGGGACAAAGCGCTGTAGACGCAGACAGAGGCTACAGGCAGGTGTAATGACCAGTCATCTCTCTCTCAGGTCATAATCTGTCCATTAGTCTCACAAAGGGAAGCATAACCACTCAATCCAGGCCTTAATGGGACAGTGCTTACATGCTTAGACACAGTCAGTGAACCTGAGCCGCTGAGCGACTGTCATAGTGGTACAATGAATGAGATTTGAAATTGCAGCTACTGTACAGTACATGTGATATAAAGCATTCCTCTGTCTCCATCCACTAAAATCTCTGATCTTTGTGTGCAAATGACTGATAGACTTTGGGATATAGATTTATTTTAGCTCAAGTGTGAAGTGTGAAGTGCACATTCCTACTGTACATCCAGAACTTAAGCAGTGCAGAGCAGTTTAAATACTAAACTGATTAATATTCTGAAGTATTGCTCCTGTTTACTCATGTACTCGATAATTTTCTTTGGTGCATAAGAAAAGTAACAGTATGTTTTTTTTATTCCGAGTATGCAGGGTAAATGTAGCTAAGTCTCTGGTGTGCATCCTCTTTTAAAGGTCATCTTAATATTCAAGGACAGCATTTTTGCACGCTCTGATACCATGACTGAATAAGCTGATTTTGGCTCTGAAGGCCTGAGACATTGTACAGCATGTTAACTGCTGAATACTTGGCACGGGGTTCAGTTCAGACCTTGACTAAAATGCTGAGTTCTTCTTAGTATGCTAGGTGCACACTTTGGCTGATAAATATGTAAACCACTTTATCTAAAAATGAGAACCAGTTTCCCACATTTAAAGGTTTAGGCAAGTTATTTAGCATTTTTTGATGTCTGTAAACAAATCTCATAAAAAAAGCTAACCAACAATCAGTGTCTACTGACCGTAATGTCTGTGAACCACAAACTGATGCCACAGATCTTCAAACTGTCACTTCATTGAGTCACATCAAATACTATGGGCAATAGAGTTGTCCATATTTTTTGTATGCTCAACTCCATTGTTCATTAAATAGCAACACATAAATAATGCATTTAGGGGTGTACAATATGCAGGACTGATAAATGAGTCCCATGTGTAGTTAGATTTAGGCAAGGAAAACTTGTTAGAGACCAGTCATGTTGTTGGTTAATACCCATGTTGAGTGTAAAGCGACTGACGATTTTTACTTTTACTATAAAGCCAGCCCACAGTCCTTCCCTGACCTTAACCCAGTGCTGTGAATGTCTGAACCCAAACATTAATTTTTTTTAATAATGCTGGATTTACAAAACTGGATGTTGAACTCCAAGATCAGATAGTAAACTGTTGGACGTGGATGTTGTAGATCAGTTATTTTGATGGACAAAAATATGTTGCCTGTGTGCATTTAATTGATATGTTAAGTAACAATGTATTAGCAAGTTGTCATTTATGTTAGTTGAACATTTGGTTAATTATGTTAACAGAAAATAAATTGTAGTGCAGTAGAAGTGTAGTGTTACAGCTTTAATTCAAGGGGTTTAACATACAGTAAGTATTTGATGGACCATGTAGGAATTACATCCATATTTATATAGACTACTCCATTTTCAGAGGCTCAAAGGTAATTCATACAAGCAGTTCCCTGGCGATATGTGGCCTGTACACTCATTATTTCATGATAAATCATGCACATAGAAGGTCTGGAGGAGGATCTGAGTATTGAATTTCCATTTGATAGTCATTCATTGGAACATTCAATATGAAGTCCAAAGAAGTGTCTATGCAAGTGAAGAAGACTGAATAAACAAAATAAACCTAAAACCATAAATAGAAAACACCTAAAAACCCTGACCAGTGCTGGAGCCCAAAATAATCTGCCACGACAAACCAGAAAATGGAACAAGTAAAAAAGTCCTAGTCGACATGTGGTGAGGAGGGAGCAGTGAAAAAAATGGCTGACAAATCAGCCTCTACTAATGCTGTATATTGCTGTCTTGTCTTGTGTTTTTGATTCTAGCTTAAATTATTACATCTGTACCTTGAGGCAGCGTGTTGGATCAGCAGTTAGCACTGCTGTGTCACATGATCGCATGATGTAATTGCATAAAAAATATTACTAATCAAGGCTGTGCAGGAGTCGAGGTCACTGTACTGTGGAACCATGAGAGGAGAGATCAATATGTCCATCTCAATAGATGAAATAATGCTTAATCATAATCATTGTTATGGAAGAGAAAGTCCAAGGAAAAGGCACTGTATGCGTGTGTATATGTTGTGTACTGTACTGCACAGTACCTTATGTATGCATGTAAAAAATGTTTTTTGTATATCTGAGGGTTTCTACAGATTTCTGTGTGGACACACAAAGAACAAAATGACACCACGCTAACACATACACAAGCACATCCACTCATTTTGCTTTCTCTGCATGTGGAAGTGGTCATATTTGTTGGAGTGTGTACTAGGGATTGATGCTCAGGCTGGCTGACTGGACAGTAGAGATGAGTTATGACTCTGCATAAATGTTGTAGGAAGCAGCCACTGGACAAACACACACACACACACACACACACACACACACACTGCTGTGCATACTGCAGTGTTCTGAATTTCTGAATAAAATATTATAGGTAGGTATACCAGCTTCTCCATCCCCCCTGAAACTATGACATACATGTGCTGCATGCATGTAATTTTTTTAGCCTTTGTTGGCTGGTTGAAATACATTAGCTACAGATGAGGACAAAATTGTCGGTACACTTCTGATAAAGGAAGAAAAACAAGTCTCAATGGTCATTGAAATAATGTGAAATTGACAAAACTACTAAAACTAAACCAAACTAATGAAACAAAAAAACCCAATGGCACCCCTAGAAAATAATTTGAACACAGGGACATGTTAAACTAAAGTGTGTTCTCTAATAAGCATCACAGTTGTTTTAAAACTTGTAATCAGTCATTCTGCCTTTTTTAGAGGTTGAAAAGTAGTCACTGTGCTGTTTGGTATCATGGTGTGTATCACACTGAACATTGACCACAGAAAGCTAACGAGCAAGCTGTCTCAGGAGATTTAAAAGAACATTACAGATAAACATGTTAAAGGTCACTGTTTGAGTCAAAGTGGACTTTATGGAAGCTGACGGAGGAGGACTCCTCTTTGGACAGCAAATAATAATAAATGCCACATAGTATAGTGGCAAGCCACAAAGCTTCTGGGAGAATGTCCTTTGGGCAGATGATACAAAACTGGAACTTTCTGGCAAGTCACCTCATCTTCATAGATGCAAAAATGAAACATACAAGGAAAGAACACTATACCTAATGTGAATAATGGAGGAAGCTCAGTTATGTTCTGGGTGCGCAGGGTGTCTTAAATCTGCCCTGATCTAAATCCTGTTGAACATCTGTCTGGACAGAGTTGAAACATGCAGTCTGGAGAAGGCACCCTTCCAGCCTGAGACAGCTGGTAGCTGAACACTACCACCATGCTGATGTAACTGGATGCACCTCTTCCAAAAAGGTTTGGATTAAAATTTTTGTCTCTGTGAGACGGGTCTTTGTGTTGGCACAACCATTTACCTTGTTTACTTTTTTAATCAGGGCCTGGCAGGTTTGGACATCCTTTTTCCTTTAATAAACTAATTTAAAACCTGCATTTTGTATTCACTTGAATTATCTTTTATTCATATTAACATTTATTTGATAATCTAAATCATTTAAATGTGACAAGAAATATGGACAAATCAGGGCAAATACTTTTTCACAGCATTGTATGTTTTATGTTATGTTTATGTATTTTGAATATGTGGACCCAGACCCAGAAAGACTTATAAACACTGCTGTGGATTTTATCAGATATCCTCATAAATAAACAAATAACCTTGCTTAAACCCTTAAAGTGTTAAGTGGCTATTCATCAATAATTGGTTGTGCCATGGATTTGACCCACTGAGTTTTAGATCTTACATAACCATCTCTATTTATTCATTTATTCATTCATCATAGCCTTGTAAGTTTATTTCCCTTTAGGTTTTCATTTATTTTAAGTTTAGTTGTAGTGTCAGTAATAAATGTGTTTAATCAAAATGAACTTATTTATGCATTTCAATAAATTAACACGAGTACTCATCAAAGCATCACAAATTCCTGTAATCCTCTGGTGGATCAAATGGGTGCATATTTAAAGTGTTTAAGGAGAAATTTAATTGGTGTCTGAATGCCCCCTGAATGCATCTGTCCAATCCCCACACATGATACTGTATCATCAGTACCTTTAAGTTTGTTTTGTACATCCAGTGCAATATCCAGAGGGTAGAATGGCAGCACAGGATCATTGACCAGGCGGAGAATGGCTTCTGCTGTCATCTGTAGAAACACAACCAGAAGAGATTTGAATTAAATTATTTTCTCTTTTCCACCAATGCTATCTCACTATTCTATATAGTGTATGAAAGTTAGATCAGCTATGAAATTTAGTATTGTGAAGATAAACATGGACAATATTAAGATATAGATTGTACATTCACAGAAACCTACACCGAACGGCCACAACACTAACACCACATGGTGGTGTTAATGCTGTGGCTGATTTAGATGATGTTAATGTTGTGGTGGACATAAGCATTCAGACTGGTCCGTGACTACACAGCTACTTGACTTAAACTCAATGGGTCTGGCCGGATTTACAACATGTACTGACTGCTGGTTAATCCAAATGATACTCCATCTTTTAAGGTTGCAGTGTTTGATAATAATCTACATTTGCAAAAAGTCACTTAAGCTGATAAATGCATAGAATAAAGAGTATAATGTTATCTTCTCAATTGTAGTGAAGTAAAAGTAACAGACATTATACATAAGTATAGCACTTGACTAACGGTCTTTACACACTTGAGGTGGATTTCCCAAGAATTTAACAATACTTTTCTGTGTTGGAACAACACTCAACATAGCGGACAGTCACTTTAAAATGAACATTATAAAGTCCACAAAGACTGTACAAGCACAATGTATATAGAATGACCCCTGAGGAAGTTGCAACATTGTTCCAAAATGTTTTGAAGTATATGTCAAAGTAGTGTTTAGATTATATTTTACCTCAGGCGCAGGGTCAGATGCTGTTCCAGCCCAAGTTTTCTTTTTATAATGATTCTATGCAATGAAATGAGCTTGATGCCAAAGCTAACTATATAGCTTGGTATATCTCAAGCGTCTTGTGTTCCATATTTCTGATGTTGCTATTGCTCGGGATTGCTATTACCACGCCGTTCTTTCTCTATGTATCCCTATCTATGTACTACTATCTGTTCACTTAGCCAGTTTATCAGTTTGCATCTAGAAGTCATATAGGATCTTCTCCACTAACAACCAGTTTTTATAATTTTGCCTTTATACACCACCACAATGGATATGAAATAAAACAATCAAGATTGAAGTGTAGACTTTTAGCTTTAGTTTAAGAAAAATATTGTCATTTAGCACTTGTAGCCATTTTAAACAGGGTACCTTCATTTTCAGGGGCTCAATAGCATTTGGGCAAAGTGACATAACTGTAATTATGACCATAATGTTTTAATATTTGGATAAAAGTAATTTGCATCCAATGACTACCTGAAGTCTGGAGTCCAAGGACACAACCAAATTCTGAGATTTTATCCCTTAAGAAGCCAGGCTTTCACTGCAGCCTCCTTCAGTTGCTGCTTATTTGTGAGTCTTTCTGCATTCAGTTTTCCCTCTCATTTGAGTGGCAAAAAATAAAAATAAAAAATTCGGGACACCTTTGGCTGCAGTGTGAGCAAATATTTATGGATCCCTGCTTGTTCTGGCACCTCATACCAAGAAGCACCATCCAAATCACAGAAAATGTCTGTCTGCCTCTGCTGTCACAGGAAAGTGTCTGTCAGCTTGATGCAAACTGCTTGAAGCACTGCGACTGATTCAGCCTTTCTCTTGGCATAGGACATCGCGGCAACTCTGTGTGCTAACAAGCTACTCTGTGTTAAATCACAGCTGTGATTATTGATGTATCGATCATCTTATTCCACCCCTAGACTGTATCACTCTCACAGGAAATATACCCCTCGCTGCAATGCAAGAAAATAGTATTTTCCGGTAGCACACTATAATTGGAACCCCCTTTATGAGCCAAGGCCATCACATGCATGATTTAACCTGAGCTACATTCATTTACGCATTACAACTGTTTGACATTGTGCAAAATACAGAGTTAGATTAATCTTTTTGTTGTATTCTCTGCAGAACAAAGTACAGAAAAGTGAAACCCACTTTGTATTTCATTTTAATATTACTCATACAGTACAACCCAAATGTTTGTAATTGAATGCCGTATAATACGTGAAAACAGAATACAACAATTTGCAAATCATTTAAATCAATTTGACTGAAAACAGTAGAAGAACATTTCATATGTAGTAGGCTAGTGGTTCTCTCCTCATGGCAGCTTTAAAAGTATGGAAAATCTGGGAGTCTAAAATGTAAAAAGAATGTAAACCATCCCCCTGTTGGCCAGCACACACGTATACACACCTTAAATAGATAGATTGGAGTGGTACATTTTGGGCTAATTAATATCAATGGGAAATCTGAGTCTGGAATGATGCATGTGGCTCCCCTGTTCTGGCAGAGATGGACAAGAGGCAGGCATGAAGCTCCTGGTCAACAGTCCTCAGTCACTGCCTGTACTTATTTTTAATGCAAGTCAGGCTTAAAAAGAACAGTTCAAACAAATACATTGCAACAACGACACCTGACACAACTAGGCACTCCTTCTTCAGTGATATCAAATACCTTTCCAAAGCTGTGTCTTGGAATTTTATTTTTAATGTTGAATCTCTCCTCATCTCAGCCAGTTGCTCCTGTGCCAGCGGTGGCAAGACTTTTGAGCTTTCCAATGCACATGAGCTCCAAGTGTCATGGATCCAACCAAACTGTAACAACTTCGATGGAATATAGTGACTAAATCTCTCAAGAACTTTCAGATGCTGAGAGATAAGATCTCAAACTGTGCTGTTGCTTGAATGTTCAACACACAATGGAAACATCTCAAGCTTGACCTATGCCACAAAGGATCAGCAGACTGTGAGCTTCGATCTGAAGCTACACAATATGTCAAAAGTCTCAAATATTAGATGCTGAAACTGAGAAAATTTAGTATTATAGGAATTTTTTTCAAAAGGATGCCAGGAATGCTGTTCAAAAAGTTTATTGTCCCATTTTTACTTGAAATAGGATTTCTGCTGCTCCATAGAGTGGGACCTTGTTCAGCGGTGGAGAGAGCTAGACTCCAGGCAAGGCAATTAACTCCTTCACTACTGATCCATGCTGTTGTTAGACATGTAGACATGAAAAAAAATTATGTCAAACAAAATTTCCAAAAACAATGACATTTCTCATTTTTGAAATATTGTCTAAATATTTTCATCTGCTTTTTCTTTAGTTTTTGTACAGTAAAAGATAATCAAATATGTGTGAGAGGCGGATATATTTTGCTGGAAAGTTGGGTTTAGGTCAAAAAACTATTAGGTCAGTTATGAAGCTTATCAGAATCCAATAATATTGTCAATACAGTATGTGGGTATTTTAACTAGAAGATGCGTAATTGTTAAATTTAGCAGAGTGAATATTGGACTACGATTCATCAGGTTAGTAGAAACACAACTCCAAGTTAATAACAGTTGCCCATTTTTTTGTACCTACATTACCTAACTAGGTGCTAGTTCTGTGTTAATGCTAGAGGTAGGAACCAAACTGGGCCAAAGAGTAAGAGCCATATAATTACATCATTGTACATGTTTTGCATATGTCTCTGCTTTTTCAACAATGCTAGCGCCAAGGCATGATTTGACATCCATGATGCTCAGGTTTTTCTTATTGGATTAGGCACAAGTTACATTAGCTCTTGTGTTTCATAGAAAGCAACTTTAAAGCAACTATTTGTCAACCAAAAAATAAATTAACAAAATTATAATGACACAAAATTCAATTCTGTGAACTTCTCTTACTAGTTAGAAGGACACAGAAGGCTCATGCCTCACTTTACTTGTTTGTAGGAGGAGGCACTCTACCATTTAAAAGTTTGGAGCCAATTCGAAATGACCTTGGTTTAGAAAGTAAACCAGACTTTACAGTGCTTTGAAAAAATATTTGCTGCCTTCCAGAGACAGAGATACAGATTGGTTTGCCCAAAGAGAGAGAAAATGTTAAGAATGCTATGCACAACACCCACAGATCAAAATTACCCACAAATGATGTACATAAAAATAAAACTACCGAAAACATTTAGAAAATATCAAATATAGACAGAAAAGGACAAAAGCAGACACAGTGCTAATAGAAATGAACATAAAATGAACAGAAACAGGTGGAAAACCCAAAACAGAGACAAAGACAAAAACATTATGCAACCACAGAGCCAAAACGATACTCAGAGTCAAGGTGCTCTGCAGAGGGGTGGGTCATGAAGTGAAAGACCTAACCCATTCAAATTCCAATTAAATGCCATTTAACTTCAAGAAGACATAGTGTAGACAAGGTAGGTTTGTGCAGCAACATCGGTTTTTGTACTGTTGTAAGAATTAGCTGACGTGTCAACAACAGAAACACAAAATATTGTAAATTTACTGCATGTACATTACTTAGTATTGGCTTCATACTACTGCCTTCAAAATTCTTGCAAGTTTAAAGCACATAATTTGTGATTGTGCTCAACAACACTATTCATTCTGTTTTAAGAGCTTTAAAGATGCACCCAAACTGGAAATCACGTACAGTATATTATGCTTTCACACCTCTGAGCCTAGGTGATATCTGGCAGCTTGCTTAATCTACCAAAGCAGCTGTCCATATATAACACTACTTTGCTAGTATTTGGAAAATGGCCCAGAGTGTACAGATCTGCTCTGCACCTCGCTGCGCTGTTGTCACTGCCACTGAAATCAATCTGGCAGGGGTGGAAAGATTAGAGCATTGATTTGAGGCTGGTGAGTAATACTACTGCAGAAAGCATACATCAAAATCCTGTAATGTGGTGGGACAGAAAAGGCCGTTGATTTCTTATTTATGGCCTTATTTCTGGATCGTCTCTTTTCAAGGCAGAGAGGAGAGACAGAGGGGGAGGAGAGGGAGAGATGGCAAGAGATAATGATGGGAGAAGAAAGGCAGAAAAGAGGCTGTGACATAGCAGAAAGTAAAAGACAATCCAAACTAAACAAAGATGACAGCTGGAGTGGAGGGGAAGGTAGAACAAACTAGCCTGAGCATTTTGTCTTAAGTTTGATCTCCTTTCTTCACCTAGCCTGACCTTTCAGAGTATTAGTGTCAGTACCAGCTGTCTGTGTTACATTTCAGGGATATAACACTAATCAGCTGCTGTCACAGTCTCTGTGAATGAATCCAGCATAGAAAATTTAATCTGGGAATGGGTCAAAGGTCATAACCAGAGTCACCTGACACCCAACAGTCTTGGAACAGCACCATTAGCTCAGTCTCAGATTGAGTCTAGGAATATGAGCATCATTTGAAACAACAACTTCATGTTTGCTCTGTTGTCTCTGTACTGGGCTCTTTAATGGCATTTTGTTCTCAGGATTCCACTTTTCCAGTTTAGTATTGCCCAAAATGATAGAACAGGTAGAAGCAGCTAAGCCCAAAGTACAACATTTCCATTGGTCATTTGTGGCACTGAATTTTATGGAACTGTTAACTTTATGAAAGCAAATTACAAGCCCCAAAAGGCACGTATACAGTTACAAGACAAACCTGTAAAGTGAATTAGGCTGGCAAAGAAGGAAAAGCTACCAGTAAAAAACACTGACCTATCAAGTGTGACACACCAAGCCTGAAACTTTGTCTCTCCTGCAGTTGTACTTGTAGTTGTACTGCCCTATCTTTCTCTCTCTTTATAGTTCTCTCTCCCTTTCTGCAGGTATCCCTGGCCTTGTAGCTGTATGTTCCCAGTGGGCAGTTATGGTCCATCCAACCTGCCCGATGTTTTGTTGTTGCTTGTTGTTGTTGTTTTGTGACCAGTTTTTCTTTTTTTTCCCTTTTCTTTTTTCTCTTTCTTTCCAATCACTCCAACCGGTCGAGGCAGATGGACGCTCCCCTAAACCTTGTTTTGCTGGAGGCTTCTTCCAGTAACAGGAGTTTTATCTCTCCATTGTTGCCTAGTGCTTACCTAGGGGGGGATTTGTTGGGTTTTCTATATAATGCCATATAGCTGTATTGTTACATTCTGTAAGGTCTTAAATCTTACACTGTAAAGTGCCTTCAGATGACTCTTGTTGTGAATTGGCACTATATAAATAAACTGAACTGAATTGATATTGAAAGCCTGACTGGCCTAAAAGAAACAAATGCATTTTGAAATACAATGGCCCAAATTGCCAGTGACCTCCTGCCCAGTATGAAGGGATTGTTAATATTTTTTGTTTGTAAGACGCAGTTAAAATACATAAAATGAAAAAGAAAAAATGTACGTTAAGCATCAGTCTCATGATTAGAAATTATACGTGTATAACTCTGCTTTCCTGAGGGGGTGAAGTGCAGTGCAACATTAGCAGACATAGTAAATATTTCCCACACATGCTGATGTTGTGCTGAGCAGATCAACTGAAAAGGAACTGTGATTTCTACACACAGTTATGTGCTGCATTCATACATAGGCTCAATCAGACAACTTTGAGCTGGTAGTCTAATGGCCATTTAATGTCAGGGCAGACTTGGACATTTGAGCTCTCCTCTGTTCCTCTGGGTAATGTCTAGAGAAGATCACAGCTTCAGTGTGGAGTAGCTATATACTGTAGAACGGGCAGGGACATTTTACATCTTTTTGCCCAGAGATCCATTGTCTCTTGGCCTGTTTGTGCTGCAAAGCATTTTTAAAGAGAACAGGCCTGAGTGCTGAGCCCACATTACTACATGTTAAGGTTATTAAGGTAAATATCAAATTACAAGCATTAAAACAGTGGGATACAATACAATAGGATGAAGGAAAGCAAAGGTGTTTTTATAAACTTAGCAATAAAAAACCTTAATCCAGCACATAACCTAACCTTATTGGTCTGTGAGTCAATATAGGATGTAATATACTCTAAAATGTCATAGTAACATTTATTGACTTGGCACATGTTGTTACATACATTTTTAATATGTTGGCATTATGAAAAATTCAGCCACTCACTTGACTTTTGACATATATTTGTGTCCTCTTTGGACTGCCTCTTCATTCATGCATATATAATTTTTCTCTACGTTTAACTGATGCTAAATTTTTTAATATGCTTTTTATTGCAAAATGACTGCAATTATGGAAGCCATTCATGTGAAATTTCCTACACAGGCCTAAATTGTGGTATAATAACAAACCTCCTTTGCTGGACTCATGTCCTTGCTTCAGAGTTGGAACTTTAATGAGATTTTGATCTCAGTCTTTTCTAGTTGTGATCTAAATGTTATCACTGGTTAACAATATGGAAAAACACTTGAAGCAGTGCTTTAATCTATCTTGAAGTGAAAGCATGTCTCTGTCGAAGAGGTTTCTTGCTAATTTTTAACCAGGAACTACTGGTACTACTTCCTTGTATATAGTATTATTTGCCTGGTGCAAAAGTAACTGCATTTTTCCAAAATGACATTCTATGCAACTACAAAGCAATTTCTTTTTAGGATTATGTGGTGAAGCAAGCTTTAATAAGCTCCAGATTAAGTAATATTAGGAATGCTGAAGTTTCTGTTTAATTTTTATGGTATATGAGTGCCTAAACCTAACCATAACCAGTTTCATAAAACTGTCAAACTGGATGTTGTACTGCAAATCTGGTTGCAATTGCCATACAAAAATTTATTTGTGACTGAAGTTTAGTTAGATATGGGAGACAGGATTGCTGTGAAGCTAAACAGTTACAGACTCAAACGCTTCTGTTCAGGCAGTCTTGCTGTGATAAGACAAACTGTGGTAAAGTTTAAGGTTTGTCAGCAAAATTGAGCCACCGCAGGATTTCGCATGGAAGTGGACTGAAACAAGTTCTTATTTGTTTTGGCTTACAGTCTTGGGAATTAGCCTAATGGTCTTCATGATGCAGCTTTTTTGTGGCTCATAGAGCATATACATTAGTGACCTCCTCACATAAATGGGAATAAAATAAAAATATTCAAAAAGCTTGTTATCAAATGGCATTGGATTTGGTTTTGCGATGATTATGGCAAAAATGCGTCTTCCCTTACAAAAACATAGTATACTTAAAGTTTTGGTTAAGTATACTTAAGTATAGTAAGTATACTTCTATGTACTTCTGGTATACTTTGTAGTACACTATTTTAATACTTCTTGGGACTTAATTGGCCCACTTTTTAGTTTACCTCTGATAAGAACATTAAAAGTATTCTGAAAGTATCCTTGCTCATTTTTAGTTTAAATATACTAATAGTATACTTGAATATACTTCCTTTTCGTAAGGGTTGGACCTGTGTACTGTGTGCTATTGTCAAAATAGCTTCACAACTCTGCTTGGGATTTTGCAACAGAAAAAACTGTATGTGATATTCAACCATCATTTGGTTGTTGTGGGAACATATGTTTCTTCATTTTGTTTCTACAAACCCTCCTGGCCACATGTCCTACTCTGTATATTTTGGCAAATCTTCATTAAAGTCTATGTGCAGCAACTATGTCTCATCACAATATTATAAAAATATTGTCTGTTTTTTATTCATTTTCTATAAAATGAGGTTGGGTTGCAGTTATTTCTTTAAGAGCTCTTTGTGACACCAAATGAACACTTTAGTTACAGTAAAGTGCAGCGTGACCTGCTATCAGTAACCAAATTCCTCCACGAGGGTCTATGATAATTGGTGCAGAATGAGTCAGTCCAGTTGACTTCATGCTTGTGACTACTGGTTTGCCTGTAACAGTCTTGTGTGATTACGAAGTGGTATGTGCTAAAGCACAACCTAAACTGTCCATTTATTAAAAGAACAATTTTTCATTTTTAAAACAAACCATTCTGTGACAAACTGTCCTTGAAACCCTAAAAAACCACAACAGGGGACGTGTTGAGTGGTTGGTGCTTCAAACAGCAGAGGGCTCTGTTGTGACATGCTGACTACCTTAGCATTTCTCACTCATACACACAGAGAAGCCATAGTGTGTTCTCAGTGATGCACAGCAGCCTCTCAACCAACTCATGCGCTATTCAGACTGGTAGCATCATTTGCAGTACCACTCGTCATAAATACATGCATGTAGCCATTCGGGGTGGCAGCGTTAACTTGAGAGCAGTGCAGCACTTACATACAGACATGCCTACAGGCGCATGTACGCAGATGAAACAGGCGAGAAAATGAAACGATGATGGTCAAATGGAAGAGGCAGTGCAGGTGACTGAGATAATTTCCTTCCCTCTCTCTCTTCCAGTGAATTAGTAATTCTGCCAGAGTCTTCGATCACATTCGCCTGCCTGGCGTCCCCCGAGGCCAGAGGAAGAGATTCTCCTCTGATTCAGGACGCCCAGTTCTCTGGGCCAAAGTAGGCCTCATGAATAAACCATGAACATGTAGTTAAGTTATGTAACGACAGCAGATGAATAGATGCAGCACGGTAAAGTACAGTTGGGACGGGAGGGGTGGCGTTCACTTTCTCTTTTCAAGCTGTGCTTGACTGCGTAAACAAACATTACAGTACACATGCTTCTACAGTGATGAAGTGGTCCTCCAAAGTATTTTCATACAAATAGACTTCTACTCATGAAGGTAAATGTCTCCTCTGCTGCTGGTACTGATTGAAGTTGCCCAAGGCGATATTAGATTAGTTTTAAAAATGCAGCTTTTGTTAAAGCTTCCTCATTAGGAGCAACAAAACCAAATGAACTGATTGGCAAAGAGACAAAATAGAAAATCTGCATCCATAGAATTAGCTTGGCTAACAAAAGTTGTATGCCAATCAGCCTGAAGATTAACACAACACAGTGGTTTTTATGCTATGAATGTTATGGTTACGGAGGACAGGGGGCAGCATTGACACTGACCCCTTTCCTCCATAACATTATAACTGAGTTCATGTGATGAGGAAATTCAAGCTGCCCTCCTAACGTTCTTCACAAGCAGTTAATGGCGGGGTGGCATTCTATGTGATGCTTTCACAGTGATGACACAGAAGGAAAAATAAGCACTTAGTTTAATTATAGCATTGAACCTCTCAACAGCTGTCAGTCTGACACATCTAGGACTCGTCAGAAAGCAGCAAAACAGGAGAAGGCGTGACTCATTGTCCATAAAGACAAACATTATCTATCATTTCATGTTTCAATATGTTATTGTGTGCGTGAAGCTATGTGTGTTCTTGCTGTAGATTTTTCTTTGCTTTTCTTTTTTTTAACATTTGCTGAACTAACACCACACGGTAATTATTACTGCACTGAATTTCTCTTAGATTTCCTTAGATTGTCTAGCGTCTGTTACTTTAATGATGTCGCCATTAGGCAAATTGACTGAGAGCAATTTCAAGTCAGCAGGAAGAGCTGAACTGTGCTTTAATTTAAGTTGTTACAATGATACAGTTATAAAGCAATGCAGAAAATATTCAATACATTTGGGAGCTAGTCTTTGCATTATCTTATTGTGTAAAAAGACATTTCTACACAACTAAACTACAAATACATTTTGGAGGGAACATAATTGAAACATAATTTTCTATTAACATAATTAACTTGACATTAAATTGAATTTGTTGACAGTTCATTTTCAACAAATTCAATAGTTGATTAGGTTCATTAAGATAATTGATTTGCTTCTTTACAATACAACTGTGTAGCTAGCATAAAGCCAATTTAAACACCATGCACTGATGCATTATCAAAGTAATTGTGAAATAATACATACAAGTTAGACATATAAACCTTGGTACAGATTGGAATGGGTTGTAACATTGAAATACACTCATAGCAAATTACTATGATGCCAAACTAGGTTTTGCCAGATGGTTTGGACTGCTGATTTTTTTTTCAGTGACATAGTTGCTTGATATTTCATATTTTAGTTTCACCCCAGAAGAGTGCTGAGCTGTTTTACCAATGGCAACACAGCTGAGAAATTTAGCTTTTTATTAAATCATCCTATGTCAACTAGTGTTAAGGTTGGGTTGGCGTGTAATTGCAATCAGATTTGGGTTGGTTTGTCACATCAGCACTTTTCATGCACATTTACAAAAAGTTGCTAGAAGCACAAGGCAAATGTTTTTTTATGAGTGAGTTACTTATTTTATGAGTTTATGAGTCTCTCATTTTATGAGAGTTTCATGATGCATCCACTTTATTCATGAAAAAAAGAACTAGGTTAAATTACATTTAAATTGACTCTAACTTTAGCCTTTCATTAGATTTTAAATGAAAGAGCCATTTTTTTCTATTATCAGTATTCTAGAGTTTATGCCACAAGCCATAGTTAAGCAGCTAACATGCCATCAAAGTGCAACTAGTGAATCCAAATGCTACAAAACTGTTATTTTGAAAAAAAAATATTGAATACAACAAATGTCACTATATCTAAAGCCAAAAGTTGACAACATGGTCTGTGGTGTGACAGTCGTGTTTTCTACACCTGCCTGTAGAAAGTTCTTCTTCATTTCCATTTAAAAATTTAGTACTTCATTCCAAAAATAATCTGAACATGATCATCTAGTGATTGCGTTTACTGCAAAAACCTAATCGTGGGTGCACTTCAATTGCATAGGAATGTAGCTTTTAAGAGACAGAGTTGGTATGTATCGCTGTGTGTGTATCTGGCCAGTGGAAGAGTGAAGATTTTTCATATATTCACCTGAGATTTTTACTTTGTATAAATGGGGTTGCATATAATTACACAGCAGCGACTGGTTGCACATTGACAACTAAGGCAAAGTCTTTACTGTTTAAGAATGTATGTTTTAATAAAAATGCAACATTGGAAATAGAAACTGTTTTTAGAACAATGTATTTTCAGGAGTCAACATTAAACAATTAAACTATAAATACCATCCTACACAGCAGAGGGGACAAGGGGCATCTGTGCTTTTTCTCCCACTCAGAAACACCATTTGTTGATGTAGTTACTGCAGCAAGGATGAAGTCAACTTAGGTTCTCAGAGAAGAGGGAATAAGAGGAAAATAAAAAAAGCTGCGGGCTGTAGTTGAACTGAGGTTCAGCTGGCAGCGACGCTCCTCTTGTGACAATGAGCAGTTTACTGTCTCTAGGCCAAGAGCGAACCACACTCCAGTGCCAAACAAGAGCTTCTCTCAACACTCACAGTTTAAGGTTCAGGCGTGTTTGTAGGAAAATGGGTAATTAGATTTACCACAGCAGTACGCAGGGTACACAGTCTCTTAAAATATGGATGCTGAAATGAGAATGGTAACAACAAGAAATAACTCTAAAAGCAGCAACCCAACTTGAATTATGTCGAATTTTAAGACAAAATGAGCTGGTGTGTGGTGTGGCGAGAGTTTTTTTTTGGTATACTTTATTGATCAACATGACGAAAAGGTTTGTTGGACAGCTTTGCATGCGTGTTTTGTTTAAGGACACTTGAACATGTTGCCATGAAGAAATGTGAATTAAACTAACAACCCTGGAGTTTATGAACAACTGCTCTACCAGTGAGGTGGTATGGTGGTGAAGTGGTTAGAACTAAACCCCTGCAGCTAGAAGAACATGTGTTTGAATCCCGCTGGGTGTCTTTCTGTGTGGAGTTTTCATGTTCTCCCTGTCACTGCATGAGTTTTATCCATTGTCAGCCCTGTGATAGACTGGCAATATGTCCAGGGTGTTCCCTGCTTCTCGTCCAATGACAGCTGGGAAAGGCTCCAGCACTTCTGGAACCCTTACCAGCATCTACCATCTGAAGTCACAGCCACTATGATGTTTTAGATTCACTAACAACTTCATGTTTTTGTGGTGTTTTATTTGCACACAGCCAAACTTTTTCACAACTCATGATGTTTCCAGGTACAGTACTGCTGCTACTGTAGGTGAGTTTTGACAAATACCTGCAAAGACTATACAAATTAACACACACACACACACACACACACACACACACACACGCGCACAAATAAATAAATAAATTAAACCTTACAAGCACTGCTATTCATGCAAGAACTCTTCCACAGCCAGCACCCATGACCAGTGCCAGGACTAATATTTACAGACATGCAATGATCTGGTTTCTGGAAGACATGTTTTCCCTGCTTCAACGAGCCTGAGCTTTATTAACAGATGATCCCATCGGTAGTTCTTCTCTCCAAACATACTGCAAGTGTGTGTGTGTGAGGGTGTTGATTTTACTGACACATTACAAAATCAAAGAAAGGTTTCTCTCTCCTAGAGACGAGCAATTATGAACATATATAATTGCCAGTCTTTAATTGGATAAACACAGAGTTGAACCTCCATTACCCACACTTGAGTGTGACAGCAAACTCAGAAAAAATACAGATGGATTTGAAAAGATTTAACCTGTCACACAGCTATCATTATCATCCTCAGATAATCATGAAGGTCTGCAAACCCCTCGTAGCAGAAACTAAAAAGATGAGACACCGTATCTATGTTTTGCTTTCATTGCCATGTCACTGAATACACTCCCAGGAGAAAAATTAAAACAACCTAGAAGAAAAAAATTCTTCCACAGTTCCCCCAATTCAATCTCAGCTCGCGTTCTTGAGGACGATTTAAGGATGTGCTGGTGAGTGACTTTGCTTCAGCTTGTGCTTTTTATCTGCTCGAGGCCTTGTTAGATCATAGAGCGTGACATATTGAGGAGAAGTGAATGAGAACTCTCAGACATGGTGCTAATTAATTCACACTTTGGCGCTCCTGCGCCTGCTGTCTCTGCATGCCACTGCATGACATATGTAGCCTGGAAGATTGATACTGCAAATGGTGGCAGTCAGCCACGCTCATTACGGCAGCAGATGGTCATATGTGTGTGTGTGTGTGTGTGTCTTTGTGTGCTTCATGAGGGGTCAAAAACCAATATAGAAAAATATGGACAGCAACAGTTTGACAGATTGTTGTTTAGCACAGCCTGTGTATGATAAAAAGCACATGCATTCTGTGTGTAAGATTCACTATTTCTATGTATATAATCCATGAAACATGCAGGAAGTGCTGGTTGCTGACATCTAAAAAGGCACTTTGCATGCCAGCAGTGAAGTGGAACTTTCTTCTTTGTCCCTATGCATTTAAAGGAAGACTGTATGAATCACACAAGTGTGTGAACTGAATTTTCAAAGTATGCAATTTTTGCAAACCACAAACATCAGAAGAAGCTGCCCTTAGTTTTGTCCCCAATTTAATTAATCTACACAAATAAAACTTTTAGGAAACTAAAGTGACAGCAATTTGTATGCATTGTCAAAAAAAAATAAACATACACATATTAAAGGTCCTCTTATTAAATGTTTTGCAGTCTGTCATTCAATTAGCGGTTTGCTTATTAGCTGCTGCCTCAGTAAATCCAGTCAAGCTTTCACATACATTCCAGCTGTTATTGGCACCCACTGATTTCAAGTGTGCACACTTTACTTAAAAACCCAGGATATGACAAAATGTACATACTGAAAGAAATGTTAATTATTTTAATTGAATTTTTCAGTTTTAGATACTGGTACCATAACATTTAGATTGTAACATTTAGAAAGAGTTAAGTAGAAAAATCAAATGCATCCTTTTTTATTACCCCTTGTACCATAATTTTAAGTTTTTCCATAAAAAGTTCATCACTTTTCTTGGAAGATAGTGAAATTACAGGCACAACAATTGCTAAAATAAATCTTTTTATATAACCAATATATATAACCAAAATCACCAGAACAAAAAAATAAAACAAGAAAACATTTTTATATATATAAAACTGCATTAAACTATATGTACTTGAGCTCACAGTACTGTAATAGGAAAAATTAATGGTCCTGTGTCTGTTTCACACAATCCTTACAGTGAGCTTGATGCTATATTATTTAGATTTATTGACACAAAGTGTATTTTGGTCAGGATAAGGAAATAGCATGTGCCGCACAAGGCAGTGCCGCACATTATAGTAAATCTCTAAAGGCTGTGCAAACCGTTTTATTTCTTTACAATAAAATAAAAAAGTAAGAAGACAGAAAGTATAACAGCAGTTCAACATTATTTCTTTTCTTATTGATGTGACTGAATGACATCTATTATTACAAGCTGGAAAACTCAACTTCATCAATGACTTGGTATGATGTTGGTGTGATTTGTTTTGTAAAATTTTTATTCAACCTTTTATTGACCTTAAGTTGGCAAGTATCTGTATACATGCACACTCAGACTGACATTTACAATGTGTAGTTTACCTTTCTCCAGTGTTTTGCATCTGTACTTTGTAGAAACTGGATGCTCATATTTTTGATCCAGGTGCTGAATTGCTAGTGCGCCCTTCAGTTAGTTGCTCAACCTTGATTTTCGCCATACAGCTTCCAGGCTAAGTGGTTCCATATTGCTGTGTTTGTTAAAAGCCTGTCTCACTGGGGTTTGGATGTGTGTGTCAGCAAAACAATAGCTGGTATTTTAGAATAAATCAGCCTATATGAGCAACCCTCGCACGTCCTCACGTTACAGCATTCACACCATTACACCTGTTTTTCACATTTTAGAAACTGACATGAACAGTGAGGAGGTTTTCTGACATGAGTGCAAAAGTATAGCATGCACAGCACAGAGAAGAGAGTATGAACACTGATGCCCCATATGCTGCATCTGTCACTGCTCTAAAGAGTGAAAAGGGTTTCTGAGGTCAGGAATCACCTAATTTCAAATAAAAGAAGAAAGAGGGCGATATCAGGAAATGGGGAAAAGATATGGAAAATTGATGAGAGGAAGGAGCTAGAAGAAGAAGGTGTTGGAAAAGACAGAAAGAGGAGGCAAAGATCAGAAAGACCAGGAGCCGGTGTGAGGATAAAAGCAGAAAAGACAGAAGCAAGATGAATGGGAGGAGAAAAGATAAGGTTAAAAAAGGATAGGGAGAGGTCATGAGAAATGAGGAAGAGGAAGAAAGAGAGCAAAACATCAGAGAAAGGAATGAGTGGAGAGGAGTGCCATTAAAGGAATCAAATGCTCTTTGTGCTCCCAGGAAACATATGGTGCTCCTGCTAACTCAAAGAGCAATACAGAGTCAATTGAAGTATGCACTGCAAAAGGGAGTAAAGAATACAGCAGGTTTGTGGGAGACTGTCCCAGATTTGAAGTGATGAGAACACAGCCATCCGTGTGTCCCAGGTGGATCATTTGCTCTACATAATGCTTGGCATTAACACTTGTCAATGCTAACACATGTACTGAGTGCTAACAGCTTATTGTAACTTAAGTCCCAGCTACGTTTGTGCAACTAGAAGCAAAATGTGTGCGTACATAAAAACCTGTACAGCCTCTGTTATAGAGAATCATTTATTCTGGAATAACAGCTTACAATGTCAGAGTGGTTTATTTATATTAAAAAGCTGATGATATTAAAGGGCCAACACCCACACACTGATTAGACCTCTCCTGCGGGAGAGCATGTCGGTGTGTAGATGGTGCATGGTTGACATCAAATAAAAACTAACATAATATTAGTTGACAAAGCTGGATGCAAACAAACACAGAAGCTGACTGCAATCAGAAAAAGGTCCAACTGAAAAGGACAGCTTATGCCTTTACTATTATTTCAAGTTGAATGACTTTTACTTCACATATTGCTATTGTTTCCATATCAATGTTGTTTCAGCAGATGCTTGGTGCCATGGCTGCGCTCTTTCAACAACCACTTCTGCGTGTTGTATAAAAGGAAGATATGTTTTTGTTTTTTTATTTTTCATTGGAATTCTGACGTTTGATATTATTAACTCAGTCTGTCTCCTAAAAATGATATTCCTATGCAACTAAACTGGGCCTGCAATTCTAATTTTATAGGGAACATTTATACGGTGATGCATAATATTACTGCAGTATTTATGAAAGAAGTGCTATATTAATTAATGGTTTGGATGTTGGCGCACAAAGTACATTATTGTCACACTGGGGATCTGAGTGAAATTCAGATCATGGTTTGTTGTGAAAGTGGATACAGTGCATCTGAAGTAACTGTTAAAGATCTGGTAAAGTAAAACAAAACTGATTTGTTTCTAAAAACAAACACAAAAAATATTAAAAAAAATATTGCTAAAAAGTGTTAAAAGCTGTGTGAAAAGTCTGAACTCTGTAGTAATGAAATGTGGAATTTGAACTTTTTAACAGCTTTTCATAATTTCTGTTGTTAGGTTTTTTGTGGTGCAGCAAAAAACAGAACTGAAAACCTCATTCAAAATTCCAGTGAGATTTCTACACACCAAGGACTAAAATTTCTGCCTTGGAATGCAGATTTTCTCAACAGTGTTTCATGTAAATTATGAGAGATTGTAGACCTGGATGAGCGTGTTAAGGTAGGTGCAATCAAGTTGATTAATC
Organism: Helostoma temminkii; assembly: GCA_900302695.1. Classification (NCBI taxonomy): domain Eukaryota; kingdom Metazoa; phylum Chordata; class Actinopteri; order Anabantiformes; family Helostomatidae; genus Helostoma; species Helostoma temminkii. The sequence continues at coordinate 20,694 of OMLM01004205.1, read as the reverse complement.
TGCAGGCAAGTGTCAGAGCTTTGAATCTGATGAGACAGCCACAGGAAGGCAGTGTAGTAAGATAGGCAATGAAGTGACATGTGTTTCTGGTTAATCTAAAATGAGACATGCTGGTGCATCTGGGATCATCTGTAAAGACTCGATTGGTTGGGCCGTTGCAGTAGTCATGGCGGGATATGACTAGTTCCCGCACAAGACATTGGGTAGCCTTGTTGTACACCTGTGGAGAGGGAGTGCGAGTTGGATACTTGTCACATGCCAGCATACCTTGAAGGTTCACCTTTGTAGGTAGGACCTTATCCAGCTGAGAGCTCGGCCAGAGATACCCAGTTCGGATCTGGTTATTATTCAGACCGTTCTCATGTCCAGAACAATATAGTGATGCTTTGTCAAGTCCTTTGGCATGTCATTCTGTGTCAGTCTGTTACTACTGTTGTAGAACATGCTGACTATTAGACCCACATCAAAGTGGAGCCTTCAATTTTTACTCCAATGCGCATACACACACAAAAAGACACATGCACTGGTCTAAAAGGAGCAGAGCATCCAGACGTCATACTGCATGTGTCAAGCTGCAAAAAAGTAAGAGTTATACTATTAAAGGTCATTTATAGCATGTTCCTAAAACTTTATTCACTACCTGGAAACCAAGCTAATGACTAACATTAATGACATATGTTACTGATCCCCTTGGGGAAATTGTTGTTGGACAACTGTTAGACAGTAGGTGATGGTGCGTGGTGTCTTGGTATCCAGGAGTAACAAGAAGCTAAACCACTGATCCTGGGGTTCAAAGACGACCCAACTGAGCTACTGCTGTCCTACATAACCAATTCAGCTTTTTAATGAATGAATGTGTTACACAAGGAGACACTAATTAAACTATATACAGATGCAGACTTTGTTTGCTGTTCATTTTGGTTCATGTTTTTTCTCCACGTGTTTATCTACATAGCTTTCTGTTTAACAAATTTACTGTAGTAAATGTGAAAAATATATATAAAAATAGACATGTATCTAGGTTTATGGAGCTGCATTATACTAGAAATGAGGATATCTGATTTAAAGATGTGTGGGTTTATTGTCTCTTTACCTTTGTGTGTATGTTGGGGGAGTCTGTTTATTTATCAGCTCTGTCAACTCAGCTTTCAGTCGATTTGATGGGCTGTGATCGGATATGACAGCAATGGAGGCAGTAAGGAGGACACACACCCATTCACACCCACTCACATAATCCATGCACACAGATCATGTCTCAGGGGAGGAAAAGCTCTCTCATATTCATCTTTAATCCCCAGCAAACACAATGAAAACCTCACCTTGCCCCTGCCTGCCAATCATCCCAACCTGATAACTCTTATTTTTAACTCCCAGTGGAATTAAAGTAGTATTTTAAATGACAGCATAGACACACATACATATTGACAATGTCTGTACACATAGAACCTATAGCTGAACCCGTGTGTGTGTGTGTTTTGGCCTATATCTTTGGATCTCCAAGGCGTTTTCCATCTTGTTCAAACTCCTCTCCATCAACAGCGACCCGAGGGCAACCGCATCACATTTTCATGTCCATCTTATTGATTAAATGGTAATGCCAATCAATTTTTTATGTCCTGCATCTTCATCACTGTTGTGAAAGAGAACACAGAGACACAGAGCTGGTATAATAACAGGAAAAGAAGGGAGAAACTGTCAGGAGACTAAACTAAATCGTATAGAAAATGAGAGGAAGTACAGTTGCATAAGTGCAATAAGGCTCTACCTGTGATTTAATGTTAAAGTGAAGTGAAGTTAGAAAGAAATTCTGTTTATTGCTGTGTGTTTGCATGCTCGTGTTCTGTTCTGAGCTCACATCTGTTCAGGTAAAAGTTTAAAATATAGTCTTCTCCATCCAATCTATCCATGAGATAGAGAGCATTAATTAATTTCATATATATATTTTTAACAATTAAAATTTAAGTGCCATTTTGCCAAATTATATGATTTTTTTTTTTTTTTTTTTTGGCAAATATGAACTTTTTTTCTTTTTCTTGCTCTCTTAATTGGCTAGAGTGGGACTTGTAACAGCACTGCAGGGTAGATTCAGGGGAGTGACTAATATATATAGAGAGAAAGCAGTTCAAGAGAAAACAGGATTCACTATACACTATATTCAAGTACTATATGCAAAATATGCAAAGAGAGAGAAAGAAAGACATCTTCTGGCATCAAAGCAGTCGAGCTCTTTACTGTGTAAAATAATCAACAGAATTAACAGGAACAAAATGGAGGGAGACTATTTGGACGATTTTTAAGGGAAACAGGGAGCAGCAGTGGGTCAGCAAAGTTATAATAAAACTCACTCTGGCAATACTTATTGATACAGTAGGTTATGGCTAAATTAATAATCTGACTGTCCTCTTTGTAAATTATGGCCTCTTTGGGAACTTTTCCAAAAATATAAAGCGAGCCCCACAACAAGGATTTGCTGAAAGACTGGGATTTTAGCTTTATCTCAGTTACAATTATCAGTGGGATAACAGTGTGTTAGGTTTTCTTACCTCTAGAAATGGACACTTGAATTTCTCTACACTCTAGTTCTCTACATAGCACCTGCTAGAATTGCCATCACACTTAGGTTTCAGACATTTAAAAACACTCTGTTCTTACTACACATACACAAATTTATTAAAAGAAATATTTCAGAGGCAAAACTGTCTGCTGAGAGGTAAATGACTGATGGACTGCAAGATTTCAGGCATAGTGATAGACAATTTCTAGAACAGCTTCCACTTGTCTTACAGTGATGACTGTGACACTGTGACTCCATCTCTTTAAAATCATAAACATTTTTTTGGTTTTTCATGGGTGATGAAGCAAAGGGACCCTGAAATGATAACATTGTGCTTTGACTTGGCCAACAAATGCCACTTGGTGGTCCCAACACCAAACCGCAACTGATCTTGGGCAAAGCTCTTCACTTCAGTTGTGCAAAGATAGTGGAATGAGCTACCAAAGTTTGCTCACGCTCAGCGACCTTATTCACAATTTTAAAAAACTCTTCTTTAAAAAAAAACTTGCACCCAGACAGTTTTTGCTTGCTCACTTCTAAGTTGCTTTGGATAAAAGTGTCTGCCAAATGACTAAATAAAATGTATATGTAAATAAGTTGATAGTAACAATACTGAACATTTCCTGGGGAAAGTATTGTGTAGTGTAGCTCCATCATCAAAATTGCTTTGCTGTTTATTCCCTATGGAAAGCTCGACCTAAAATTGTTCGCCGTTTGCTTGCTTGATGCTCTCACCTCCACTAACAATGGATGCTTCATTGTTTTCCTACTTCCCTAATATGTTTATTATAGAGGGATTCAGGCACTGATAGCACTAGGCGATGCTCAGAGAATGACTATAATTATTAATCATTACGTTCACTATCACCCTAACCCACAGCATAACCTTCCCAGCTGGGTCCACCTGCCTGGCGAGTCGACGTCTTGTATAAAGCTAAAACATTTATCTATAAAAGGTAAACACTAACTCAGTTGGTAGAGTGGTTATCTATGAACCCCAGGTTAAACAGAATTTTAACTTATTGGTTTTGACAAGTGATGTGATTATTCTAAACTGTACTTTATCCAAAAGTTAGGTATTTGTTGAACTTATCATATTGCTGGGCACTTTAAGCACATGCTGGCTTTGTATTCCTCCACACCAGGGTCAGTGTCAGCAGAGGCGTTACGTATGTGGGTTGTCCGTATGTTTACAGACTAAATACATAAATATGTAGGGAGAAGAATGCTGAGGATGGAGCAGCCAGACAGGAGGAGAAGAGTTAGGCCAAAGAGAAGGTTCATGGAAGTGGTGAAGGAGAACATGCGAGAGGATGGTGAACAGGGTGAGATGGAGATAGTTGATGGGCTGTGGTGACTCCTAAAGGCAGCAGCTGAAAGAAGAAGAAGAAGAAGAAGTTCTTTCTTTTGTATAAAAATAAGTCACTCCATCCCATGATTGGTAAATACATTTTATACAGATATTTTTCTAAAGAAAGACCCCTAATGTTTAATCACAGCAGCACTACTTACATAGTATATGTCTCTGCTCATTCGTTATTGCAGCATGCTCTTCTGCTTCTCCGCTAAAGCCAGTTTTTCAGCTCTGGGATATATGAAGCAGGGGCCCCAGATGAGCAGGGCAGCAGCTTAATCATTAGGTCTGATGGATGAGGGCTCGAGCTAGGCAAGGGAGGATGAAGGGAGGGGTGGAGGAGGAGGAGCATTAGACAAGAAGGATGGTGAGAGACGAAGGGTAAGTGGGAAAGAAAGAGTAGTAAGGAGAGATTTACAGGAGATGTGATAAAGGGAGAGCAATGGAAAGAAGGATGAAAAGAGGGAGCCGTGCAGGCGTCCGCAGAGGAGGATCCGTCTAACAAATTACCTTCTCCACCATTACAAAGGCTGTCAACCTGGATGCCGCTGTCAGCTTTCATACACACTCGTGCCCATCTCTGTTGCACACATGCACATACACATAAACAACCTCTTACAGACACAATCTCTCACACACAAACCTAACCAAGGCATACATACAGCTTGTACTTGCTTCACTGCTTTCTCAAAAGTGCACAAGCGTGCACACGGACAAACTCTACCTCCTGTTAACAGGTGATAAAGGAGCTTGTCAATGCAGCCATGCAGACTGCTGCTGTAGCAACGTCACAGCAACCTCAAGAGTGTCAGACACAAGTGACTGTAGCTGTCAGCTCTTCATGTTTTATAGTGGGCTGTTGTAAACTGGGCTGTTAAGACTGAATGTGTGGCTGGTTGGCTGACTGACTGACGGACTGACTGGAGCACTTCTTCACTGGCTGATTCAGTAGTTGATTGGTTGACTGACAAACATATTATCATTTTTCCCGCAGCCTGTCTCTCAACACAAACTGCAGATTTTTCACAAGTGTACTGAGAAAAACACATCATTCTTGCATAAATTGAGTAGATTTAAAGTTTTTCTCATTATCTTAATGTAAATATATAAGTTCATTTCAAATTAATTCTATTAGTCTATTTTCAGACAATGTAGCCTTTGATATATGGCTGTAAAACACTGAGATTAATTAATGATTAATTAATGTTATCTCTAGTGTTGGTCCCTCTCTTCATTCACTGTTTATCCCGCTGAAGCACTGCTCTCTTACTGAACCAGTAGGAGTGGTCAGTGGTGTGTTTACTAACAGCAATGGAAACATTATTATTGGCAACCTCCTCTCTGTAGTTATCACTATTTAAGTAAAGAGATAAGTGGATTCATGGTGCAGGGTATCTTGTTAAAAAGAATGGCACTTAAGGCTCTGAGGTTTACATTTTCAAAACTCATAAAACAACATGAAGAGTAACTAAATCACCAAGACACTTATTTTCAGCTGAAAACCAAGGTATATGGGTATTTAGTAGAACTGATGGTATTTGAATTATACTGTGTAGTCTGCAGCTATTGCAATTTAATTTTGCTTCTGGGCTAATGTAGTAGGCGTCCTATGATCAACCAACCACTTTTATTTTTTTTTAATTGGTAGTTTTTAGTTTTACAACATATTTGAATATGTGACAAGTAAACTGACTACATATCAAACTGCAATGTTAAGTGTTAATTATCAAAGTAGACACACAACCATGGGTGATTCATTATTTATTACAGGAATGTTATTTTACCTTACTTCTCAGTCGATGTCCTAATTCGTATCCATGTTTCGTAGGCTTTTGATTTGTGTTTTGATTTGATACATTATCAGTATTATGAAGCCATTAGCTTAATAAGAGGTCCTGCTGCTGGAATATATGTAAGGTTGATAAAATACTAACTAGATTTACTGTAGTCACCTTTATTCTTCAGAACCACCTTAAAATCACACCAGCACCAGAGCTACTATACTAAGGCCTATCTATTTTGAGTGTTGCTGTGAAGGCAAGAGTCCAGAATCCCGATGAAGAAAGTTGGGGATTTTAAGGTATAACTGAAGAATGGAGGTAAATGACTCAGAACTACATATATTTTTTTGACATCATAACCAAACTGTCCTCAAAGCAGACCCAAAATAACTTGCCTCAAGGGAGCGGGCAAGTTTAATTACATGCCCTGTACCTTCCCATTCTCCACACATTTTGTTCAGCTCCTTTGAGCATTAACTGAAAGTCCCACAGTTTGGTTTTGACTAGTGCTTATATTTGCATGTATGCACAGGAGCTTCTCCGTATGAATATGGAACACTATGTTATTATATGCTTGAATCACACTGTACATGCACATTAGTGCATACATGCATATATATATATAGCTAATGGAAAGACATAGCTGATGGTTAGGTTGGGCTTTATTGTGGTGACAGGGAAAGGGAGGCAGAGACTGGATGGTTGTAAGATGGATTATGAGGTCTGTATTATGCAGGTGTCTGGTCATCCTTCAGTGAATTGTGCCCCTCATAACAGGTGGCAGACCCACTTATGCTGTGTTCTGGCATGATAATAGTAGCAATACATTTTAATGATCCTAGATCCCAAGATGGCTGACTGTATTTGACTTTGTAACCAGGCTAAAAAAAAACAGGTTAAAGCTGTTAAGGTGGGTTAAATTTGTGCTTTAATCTTCTGCATTTAGAAAGTGCTGCAAAGATGATGTGTTAGACTGGTCCGGTGGATGACATTGGACCTTCTGTATTAATTCCTGCTCTTGTTTCTTTGTTTATTATTACTCACTGAGCAATGAATTTATTTACAGTCACAGTCATTGCTTTCTGTGACAGTTAATGAAAAATCATAAACACAATAATTACACAAGTCTACTTTCCTATTCCGTTAAGGGACAAGTTTAAATTTGTAGGCACAAGTATGTGTCAAAGAGAAGAAAATAGAAGAAGAAAATAAGTAAAGTGTGTAACTTTTTGTGTGTTGGCACAAACTGATTTACTGAGGCTGTGCACTAAGGAGTGCGTCTTTCAAATGAGCAAAATAGCGCTGGCTGTGGCCTTCATAATTCATAATAAAGTGGGGTGTTTTTACCTAAATGCAACAAAAATGGAAAATGTAAATACAAAAGCTGAGCACACACAGGGTGATTTATCAAGCCTGAAAGCAATGGTGGTGGCTGTATTTGTGTCTGTATTTAATTTTTGAAAAGCAGGCGCAATCTGCTTTTGCTCAGATGGATACTGTTATTCAGGTGACGAAGAGGCATAGGGGAAATGAAACAATGATTTTGACAATGCAGTTTTATGTGTGTTAATATATTTGGAATGATGGAAGAAAATGTAATACAACCATATCGTTTGTCCAACGATCCACGTTTGGAGCTGCTGAAAGAGCTACAGGCTGATTTGTAGACAGTCGCAAGTAGGAGTCACGCAGTACCCTTCATGCTGGCATGTAGTGGAGCTACTGCTGCTGCAGTCTCCTGGTAGAGTAGGTTTACATGTGTGTTTCCACACAGTCAGGACGTACTGAATGAGGCCAAAGGTGGCTTTTTTATGTGGTTCATGATTTCCCAATAGTTATCGTAACTACTCAATATTTACATGTGCAGCTTGTCCCCCTGCAAACACTGACCTCGTGTCCACAGTTCAGCTCGTCTATGACTCCAGTGGTGTCATAACCTGTGGCCATAAACCCTTGGTCAGTACATGATTAATATATTCTGAGGAACAGCTTCTTTTTCCAACATAAGAGAAAGCAAGTGTTAAGATGATGTATGGTCATTATCTCCATGACAGGTAAATACCCAAATACACAAAACCCCTCGTTTAAATACAACCGCAGCCACCATGTTTGCATACCCTTTAACGATCAGTATGCACATGATGATATTGAACATATCATATTGTGATAAAGATATTTAATAAAAATAATAGTAAAAAAAAATTATAATAATAACACCTGGGAAAAGCAGGAGTTAAACCATCAACCTTGGGGTTTCATAGATGACTGAATGAATAATTTCCTGAATTGTAAACAGAAGAAATTATTTTAAATTGAATTAAATGTGTTCTTAAAATTTTACATGTGTAATTTGCAGACCAAGTGGGATCAGTGGGAGCTGACATAGAAGTTGTCTTGACTTTTTGGCTGAAACACATTTAAACTTATACTGTAGATGCCAATCATTGTGAGATAGAAAGAGCCACAGTGTATAATGAGGGAAAACTTATTCAAATAAAACCCCTAAGATTTACAAGCACCAGGCACAGAGATAAGTCCATGCTATCAATCACAGGCCAAGCCTTGGACCTTAGTGTATGAAAAAAGCCTCTGTTTTCCCCTCCTTATTTTAGCTCTGCTTTATTACCTATGTTATATGTGCTTTAATGCTCCCATCTTTGCAAGCATTTACTAAGAAGGCAGTAGGAAATGCTGGAAAGCATTTACATTAGTGTGTGTTGTGTACTGTAGAAGGGCCACTCCCAGGACTGTCTCCGAGCAATCTGGCTCTAACCCACAAAGGTTCTTGCGGAATAAGACACTGACAGGGTTACTTGTGCAGAAATGCTGTCTGCACCCGACCAACAGAAAGTACATATGAAAAAGCAATAAGCAGAGTTTGTAAAATAAATGAAACACTCAGTGTGTCACTCAAGTGTCAACTTATGCTACCTTCATCCTAAATAAATGTTTTAATTCACATAGGATTTGCAGGGCTGGTAAAGCCCTGTTCATAACATTGTACAGTCCAAAACAACTGTGCAAAGGAAGCAATTCTGTTGGGATTAGGTAAGAGACACCTAGTTTAGGGTGAGGCCCTAAATAAAAGTTTAGTAAGGTTTAGTAAAAATTTGCATTTAGCTTAACTTCACATGGCCTACATCACACCTTGGTCACATGACTGAATTACAACTATGTAAACAAAGCTATTTGGTTGTTTAGGCACAAGGATGTCTGGGTTAGGTTTAGGGGAACTGTATACTGAGCTCAAACTCTGGCCCTGTGCTTAGATTTTCATTTTATGATGACATAATGTACATGTGCCTCTTCTTACCAGCCTCTATAAATCACAATTTACACAGAGATATCTATACCTTATGATAATGCCTCATATAAATTCACTGGTATGAAATATGAAAAACAATCAGCACATACTTTCAATTTTAAAAACATTACACTTTTTGCTTTTCATGTCATGAGTAAAAGATAAAATAAATCTTCCATCCCTAAATTCTTAACATCCTTTACTGATCTTATAGCACGTGTGTACTTTGTGAGAAATTAGAAATTGAGGTTAAGTGAAGGATTCACAGAACTCAATAAATAAGACAGATGAACAAAGACCTGAAGATAAAATGTGCTAAACGCCCCTCCTATTCATCTTCTTTACTGCCATGCATGTGAATCACTTTCCAGTATATGGGTCTCTCACTGTTGTCTTCTCCTTCCTCTGCCATTTCCTGTGATTTTTATTCTTTTAATTTTCTACAGTTGTTTCTTCTTGTAATTGGCCATTAAGCACTTTTCTATACTTTGCTTTGGCTCAATCAGTCAGTTCTCACTTCACTTCTCTTGTGTTTCCACCAGATTCTCTGTAGTAGGGATGTGGGATATTAGTCTCCAACAACATCATCATATACACACTATATTAAAAAAAAAAAAGGATTATACTGTCTAATCTTCCTCTGTGCCCACTTCTAGGCCTTTTTGTTTTGTTACTATCTATTCTTCCTCTCTCCCTACACTTTTCCCACTACACTTTTCTTCATGCTCACCTCGGAGAGAACGGCATGGAATCAATGTAAATACTGTCAATTTAGTGTAAATCTCTTGTGATGAGGAAGTGAATTATGAAAATAAAAGCCAGGATGAATTATAGTCTTTTATCCTTCATGCTGCCCATAAGCAGATAAAGCACATAATCATAAGACAGAATACAAAGTTGAATACAAAGAGCTCACAGGAGTAACTAATTATGCTTGGTTGTGCAACATAACATAACATTGACTCCAGACTCCATCACTCTCCATCATTATAGCATCCAGCTGTTAGAATTAACATCCAAAACAGCACATATTTATAAATTTGCAAACAAGCTGAATGTCCATGGCAAACAAATGACCCACGAAACAGTCTTGACGATATTCAACTCTTTGAGGTCTCTACTTCTCAGAATACATCTGATCATCGCCTTCTCAATAATGTCTACTGTGTGTCTTTTCACAGTCACTTTTGCCTTGCTGGCAGCACTTTGAACTTTAGATCTGACCGGGTTCCTGGTAACCTGGAGGTACCTTGTATTGCATGTGTGCATCTTGATGTGTTTCTTCAGGGAAAAAAAAACTTCTGCAGTATGGTGAATGGAGTGAAGTAATGCAAGGCTGTACTAATTAAAAATAAGTAATAAATATGTAGTGAATCCACTGCATGTCCACCAACGAAACTTTTTATGCAGCAGTTACAAAAAGTTTCCTATGAGGAAACATGTTTCTTGAGGATATATGTGTATGGATGAGATAAAATTTGCTCTGCCTATCTTTCGTATTCTTACAAAAAAAACACACCTTACATCACCTGTAGGTATTTTGATAATCTGGTCATCTGGAGGAATTTTGAAGGAGTAAATTCACCAACACTACAACCAGTGTAGCAAGCACTCAGAAGTGTTGAGTGTGTTGCGTGGGTGTTTAGGATGAGCCAAACAAAGCTACTAACCATTTTTGTAGTTTTCGAAAAGTAAAAAAGTGAATTATGTTTTGTGACTCTTACTGATGCCTCCTGTACATGCCAGAGATATTGCCTGATTTCCATTACATGGTATACTGTACATTTGTATTCTACAAATGCCTAGATTTTATCTTACACTGTGTATTCCCAGCCGTGTACAGCAGGGACCAGTAAAGCAGCGTGACAGGGCTATCCATCGTGTGCCTGATCAATGCCAGCCTCGCCTTGCCAAGCCATGGGTAGCCAACTCACACACAACACCACGCTTAAAGAATTAGCTACACAGAGGACACTGCCTACTGAGAGACAGCAAGGGACTCGTAGGAAGCTAGGGAGACAGGATGAAAGTGAGAACGAGAGAAAGGAAGAGAGAGCAGAGAGCCTGCTGTTGCCACCTGCCATCCTGAACCCTCCCAACCAAGCTCCGTCCAAAACCACTCTTGACAAATGAGTACAGGGACACGGAGCACAGGCACAGTCCCTGAGCTACAACACTAACAATGCACATACACCATTCCATAGAGAGGGGGTGGGTAAGATTTACGTGTGTGAATGTGAGAGAGAGGGGTATCAAGTGAGAATGAAGAGAAAACGAACAAAGGAAACAACTAAGAACAAGTTATTTCCACAAGTTGTCTAACTAATCCGAAATATTATAGAAAAAACTTGTTTCTGTTACTCTTAGTAACAGATCTGTTGGATTGCGTCTAAATTTGGATTGGCATTTTAGAGCCAGTGATAAAATTTAGTCAAAGGTTATTTTTCCACTGGAATACGATATGCAGTATTTTAAACCCTTTGTAAATTTCTATAGTCTTCACACTTAAAGGTTTTAATCCACTGAGCTCTGCTGCATTACTCTGCAGCCGCATTGCTCAGCCTTCAAATGACCCCTGTTTTCTGTAGCACTATTCACACTCTCTTTTCCCACGTTGTTTCCTGTCATTACTTGTTATTTGCTGGTTCAATGCACCAGTTTTCATACAGGGTTAATCAGGGTCTTTTGTTCCATCGTATAAAAGTAGCTCTAACCAATCTGATATTACATTTCTGTTAATCTCAGATCAACAACTGTGAATTTGCAATTGTATCCTGTGGGGTTTTAAATTGATGATGAGGACTGTGGATTGCTTGAAAGACACAAGGAACGTTATTTCACCCACAAAGCACTGCTTTGGTACATGTGATAGCTGAGAATCTAATGATCAATGAAAAAACAAAGCAGCAGAGGCAAAATAAAGGACTTATACTTTCTTGTACATTAGCCTGTTGCTACAACATGTATGAGTGTGTTGGTTTCTTTTTCCACATCCAGATAAATGTCCTGATAAATAGTGAGAATGCGTGACATTTCAAAACACACACTCAAGCCACAAGAGAGGTCATACAGAATTTCTAGCTTTCTTTACACCCCTCTGTAACTGAATATTTAACATGGGGAATTACACATCTACCACCTCCCATTTGCCCTTCAATAAGACATGATGTGTCAGAGTACCCCCAGCCTTGTGCTTTTATGTAACTGTTATTCTGTCTCTTTCTCTCCCCTCATATCCTTTTGCAACCTTCATAAATAATATCTGGCACTTTGCCTGATGTCCAAGGATGTGATGATTAAGGCCAAACGACAAGCCTATTTCTCCTTTGCCCACGACAGTTGCAACTTTCCCCGTACACACATAGACAGATTTTTATTAAAGCTTTTGCATTTGCACATGCACGTGGATGAACAGTCTTCATTTAATGTGATAAAAATGTCAGCATGTATAAAATACTGGAGGTACAAAGAATGTACTTGTGTCTTTTGGTATTATTATACTAACATGCTCTAAAAGCAAACGATGCAGTCAAAGTCCACCCACACAGATATTTTACCTTATTTGGCCAAATTAGACTCATGGTTGTCTACAGACATGTCTCTCCTGCTCATGCTGATTTGCACTTATTAAGGAGAACCTGTTATTTATAAAAACACATTTGGGGACCTTGCGTTACATCAAGTGCAGCTCCACCCAACTTCAGCCTGAGTTGACATTTAATCAGTCAGAATAACAGCAAAAACCCGTGCAGAGTCTTTATTGCGAGCTCAGAACCCAAACAACCTAATGTTGTGTCACTCTAGCCACATAGAATTGAGCTTAGCATGCAGACAAATGGAAAATTCAGTACAGCAGCAGAGAGGCTCAGTGCGATACAGATGCCAATAAAAAAAACAATAAAAAAAACAGGTTGCATGTCTGCACCAAATTGTTCTAATATCTAATATCTCATATTAGGCAGAGTCAGATGTGAACAAACATAAATTATACTTATACTACAAATTATATTTACTTTTAGAGTCACTGTGGTTCTTTCACTTTCCAAGGACATCATAATGTTCAGTATCTGTGAGAGAATTTTTTAATGATGTCAGAATTGGATTGGAAATTATGATGTTTTTAGGTTTCAAAGTAATCCAGCAGTGGTTGTCTGTACTTCCATTGTTATATTGTAAACTAGACAAATTGTTAATTTGTAATACTTAATCATAACCCTCATACATTAATCATAAGGTATAGTGGTGGTCAAACTTGGCTTAAGAAGCATCACTTAGAGAAGACTCACTACTTTGATCTTCATTTGAGCAGCAAATTTGACAACAAATTTTTGGCTTACAGCATTTAACCTGTGCTTGCTTTACTCATCAACTCAAGAAACCCTTTGATAACTCTTAGGAAGTAAATGTATATCACCATCATACTGAGACAAATTGACAGGTTACAATAAAGTCCAGCGTGCTCGATTCAGATCTAAGAAAAAAGATTGCAGATTTACACATGAGGAATACTGTTTCTTCAATGCAAATTTTGCCAATAAATATTCATTGACAGAGGTTTTGTTTAATGAATGAGCTGTAACTACGATAATTTAAAATATACAATACCAAAATTATGATTAAATCTCTGTTTTGCTCACCATGGTGAAGATGGCAAAATCAGTGACTTATTTTAGGGAAACAATCTGAAAACACTGAAGGTTTTTATCTTTTATCATGTATCTTTTTCATCTTTCGCATGGTCCAGTTTTGCAAATCCCCCTCATTAAGCTTGGTACCTAACCTGCACTTATCCTGAATGACTCATACCTGTAGTCTATGTTAGCTTTAGTTAAACACATTCACCAATCAGCCACAATATAAACACTACCTGGTGATTTTAATGTTGGGCGTATGGCTATATGTAATGTAACAGGGACCACGAAGACACCACCATGCATGGAAGCTGCTAGACCACCAGTGTCACTGTCTACAGTCAGGCAAGTTTTACACTCCTACAGCACCTGTGTTTATCAGAGGAAAAGTCTCTTTTGTACAAACTTGTCCTCCTCTCTCCCACTGCCTTCACTCTCTGCAGTACAGAATAAATTTGCCTTTGTTTGTTTATCTGAAGGGGGTGTTCAGTAGTTAAAAATGCACTGTGCCAAGTGTCTGTGAGTTTGTGAGTCAGTGTGGTTCTCCTGCCAGGTGATACTTGTAAACTAAGTGTAATTTCACACATATGAGGTGCCAAGGTAAGGACATACTAAAATGAAGTGGGCATCATTTAGAGCTGGGCCTCCATAAAAGATAATGAAAATGTCACTGTGCGTTATGTAATTTGTAAACGGTGACAGCTTTGCTGCAGTGCCGATAGCTGTGGCGAACTGGTGGCATTTATAAGCAATGACAGTGAGGTCCAATCTTTTAGCAGAGATAGCGAACCTAATTTGGCAACAGCTTACGCATGCAGTGTATTTTATCTGACTTTCACAGAGAAGTCATTATTGAAGAAAGACCTACCTTAGCATAGACGTCAAATAACAGAATGCATATGTAAAAGCTGATGCATCTTTTGTTTGCCTTGAAGTTTATACTACTGACCTCAGCATGACATTTTTCCTTTTCTAATGCACCTCACATGTTTTAAAGAGCTGCCTTGAATGTGTACAGCTGTGTTCATCATCTCTGTGACTTTGCCTCAGAGGCAAGACTTTGTTCATTTGACCTGTTGTAGTAAAGTAAGTAAAGATGATAGTGATCCTTCCTGTGTAACATGTTATCATCTGCAGTGAATATCACTAAATATTACCATGTGTTAACTGTTGCAGCTAAAATAGATTGTGACATTATATGCTTTATTTAGCTAATGAGCTGGTTAACTTGCTAATCTGCAATGTACCGACTGAGTAACAGATAACATCCGGTTTTGCAGTTGCCTAGGAACTGCAAAGAATGCAACAAGAGCTTCTGTCTGTGCAGATGTCTCCAAACTAAAGTGCACACTATGAATGTTCAAGGATAAAATGTGGATACAAGAACTATTGTGCTACAGCACAGAGAGTCCCAACCCTGGTCCTCAAGGACCCCTGCCTTTGAGGACCTGGGTTGGGAACCCCTGCTATAGAGGCTTATGTAGGATTAACTGGTCCTACCTTAGCAATAGTCTCATGGAACTTGAAAAGTGGGTCAAGTGTTTCTGGTGACTCAGCAGAAAACTGGGCTTCTGACAGGAAACTGGTGGTCTAAGATAAAAGAGAGAAAAAGAAGCAATTGTCACACATGACACTACACCGATATCCATAAATCTCTGTCTTGAAAATACAAACTATAATCTCATTCAGAAAAAAACCTTTGCTATTGTGAGACCACAATGACTTCAAAGTTCAAGCAAAATCGAACAGAAGATTAACCTTCCTCTCTTCACATTTCTTATCTTTTCTATTCAAGTTTGTTCTATCCTGTTTTAAGAGTGGAGTGACCTGTCAAACTTTTGACAGGAAAAACGAAAAAAACCATAACCCTCTTTAGACTGCAGAACCGCCAGGACGTTTTGTTCTGCTGTCAAATACACACACATACACACTCACACATTCTAGATGCTGACACAGTCAGGTAACCACACACAGACAAAAATCACCTCCCTGTCTCCTCTGGATACTTTGTAATTTCCAAAAACAAAGCAGCTTGTTGGGACTTCAAAGATTCAGTGCTGCCTTGTGTAGAAGAAGTGTTTTTGTCATGGAGTCAATTTAAGTAGCAGACAAATAACAATATCAAAAGTTCAAACACTCACACACACGTTTCCCCTTAGTGTAGCCTTTAAAATATCTGACAACTTCTGTGTAGACTGTCAGTCTGAGAAAACTACCTTTGTCTTGGTAACACTTGTTGATTTTGTTGCTGCTGTTGTTTTGTAGCCTTTTGTTCTTTTCTCTCTTGCTTTCCACTCTCCCCAACCGGTCAAGGCAGATGGACGCCCACCTTGAGCCTGGTGAACCTGGAGCTCTGCTGTAGGTTTCTTCTGTTAAAGTGCTGCTCAAGCGGGATTTGTTGGGTTTTCTATATAATTCCCTACAATATAATTGTATTGATAAATTCTGTAAGATCTTAAATCATACTTTGTTGTGAATTGTTGCTTTATAAATAAACAGTATGAAACTGAAATTGAAGCATTGGTACTCTACCATACATTCAAGTCACAGTGTTAACTGCCATAAAGCTTTACATGGTGACAGTTTTAAACTCCACAGAGTCATTTTTACAACTCTCCCCTAAAGTCTGACCTAATTTCCTGAATTATCATAGAACATTGTAGTCAGTTGGAGTCCCACCAACCTAGTTTGGTCCTGCAAAAATAAGATTTTTGTTTGTTTCTTGAGGATGAGAAATTTTCTCCACAAGAACAAAGATGATGACAACAGGAACTGATTTGCTTTACTCATCCAACCTATTCATTTATTGTTATTGTGTTTTAGCTCATTTTTGAAGGAAAAATTAACCTGTTGTTGATAGTGGCTACATACAATTATAGATCATAACTATAAAGTTAAATGTAAATGATAAAATGTCCTTTCCTTTTTCATCATTCATCATCGCCATCTTGGTGTCTGTGGAGAATGAACTAATTTATTTAATTTCTCTGTATGAGAAATTAACTAAAATTATACTTTTCCTGGACCATAATTGACTGTGTTTGATCAGGTAGAAGAGGACTGAGGAAATACAGCACCTTTGCACCTACAATTTTAGTCAAATGTCCCCTAACATATGTGATGCACCAAACCAAGTAGCTCAACCGGTTAATAAGGCATTGACGCCACAGTGTAGGCACACATGGGGAAAGGATGTTTTACTTAATAATTCACAAATTTACGCGCTCTGAGGAGGCACAGGTTTTATGAAGCCTTTTTGTGTGCTGCCTCTGAATAAATATGTGAATTATTGAGCACAACATCTGCCTCAAAATATGCGTCTGTTGTGAGTGTCAAGCTGAATATGTGCAGCGTTCCCTAAACAGACGCCTTGGTGCCTACATTCAGAGGAGAAGACCTAAAATCGAACACATGGTTACATCTGTGTTGCACGCTCACAAAGTTGTGTCTGAACCCCGGAGACTTGTGCAGCTGTTGCATCCGTGGTCAAGCTGTGTCTTGGCAACTACTTATAGCGACGAGTGCTTCAAAATCAGGACCTGTGCTAATGTAGATTTCAGCATGTATGTACATACACACACACTCACATTCTGACAGGTAGGTAGTAATAACTAATTGCTCAGTTTAAAGCATTACATTAATTATTACTCTCAGAGAAACAATTGGTTACGTCACTCTTACTGAACTGATTTATTATTACCCAGAGGCCTGTAGTTAAAGATCCTGGCATGACCATTCATCTGACTTTTGCTATATTAAATATGAAGCCCTTGTTAATGTATTTGCACGTTCAGAGCAATTATTTCTTAAAGTTAAA